>RPOG01001701.1:0-132176 GCA_008086565.1 Thalassoma bifasciatum
GTTTATTATTAACTTCCTCTTTTCATTTTTTTCTCTTTCTTTTTTCTCCGACACTTTCTATCCACAGCTTCCAGAGCCACTCATCCTTTTCCGCTACTACAACGACTTTATCGCCTTAGCCAAGGAGAGTCAGAGTATCATTGTGGAGGAGCTGGAGGCGCTGCGACTCAGTCCCACGCCTTTGAGCCTGGCTCAGGTCAGCGTGGACCTGAACCGGGTCCTATTTAAGATCAAGGACTTACTGAGGCAGCTCCCACCGGCTCATTATAAGACTCTGCAGTTCCTTATTGAGCACTTGCACAGGTAAAAACAGAGAGCACTGACTACAAATTTACGTTTGAATAAATAAATGGTAACTTTTGCATTGTAAGAGGGATTTAAGAGCTAATGCAACTTTGTCTTGTTCAAGACTCATAAATTTAATTGGCCACTGTGTTTGCTCTTCTCCTCAGGGTGACGGAACGATCAGAGGAAAATAAAATGACAGCGAGTAACCTGGGCATCATCTTCGGCCCGACACTCATTAAACCGAGACAGGCGGATGCAGAGGTTTCCCTCTCCTCCCTGGTGGATTACCCCTATCAGGCCCTTATCATCGAGCTCCTCATCAGACACTACCAGATGATCTTTGACACCCCCCTGAGTCCCCTGAGTCCCTCCTCACCCACAGAGATTGATGCCCACATACGCACTGACACCCGCCTCAGTCAGCAGGAGAAAGAGCAGCAGCTGAGCCGCCACTCCAAGTCACTTGGAGACATCAAGGAGGTAAATATGAGATTTTATCACAGTGTTGTAACAACATGAAAGCGTGAAGGTCAATAGAGGTCAGTCAGAACAGCAATGATGTTAAAGACTTTCTTCCATCCTGTTTTAACTTTATAGCAGAGCTCTAAGGCATACAAGAGGCATTCCTCCATCATTCCTTCTTCACACTTGTTGGCTGAGGTTCAGGAGACAATGCCCGGCCTCGATGGAAGAGACTTTGAACCTGGTAAGTATTGTCACTAAGCTACATGTGCAGTAAAAGGCAGATTTCCTCTCATGTATTGATTTTCATCTATGTGTTTTTCCTCTCATCCAAAGCTGATCAAGTGGACTCGGAGACCCTCAATGGAGTTTTGTCATCAAGCGTCCCTGAAGTTGAGAAACCGGGTGAAGGACTCCTCCGTCGTTATCAGCACAATACCGTCACTAGAGTCCAGCTCCGACACCCTCGACACAAATTGTCCTCACGGCCTGTGAGCATGCCCGCTGAGCAGATCATCAACAGAGGACAAGTGGACGAGAACAACAGCAGGAATAACTCTGAACAAGAGGAGAGGAGAGGAGGGAGCTGCGACCAGTCCATTGAAGAGGTGGATGAGTCTGAGAATAGTAAAACACGAGCAGGAACACATTTCAGGAGTACATTTATAGACACCCAGACTTTACGGAGGACTTGGGACAAACAGTACAAGCATGAAGTCACTACAAGAAGTGTCAAACTAGTGACCACTTCTCCTCCAGAGAATACTGGAGCAGATGCTAGCATTTTATCTACATCTGTGCCGTTGTCCTCATCAACTTTCTCTTTTGGTGGGAGCGCGGTTTGCAGTATCTATCCAAACAGACCTTACACTGTCGCAGTGCGACCCAGCAGGACTCTGAGACGAGAAGACAATGTGACTAAGTACAACCCTGTTGCTACAGCTTTTAGGGCTCCAAGAACTCTCCAGCCTCCCCCAGGGACCTTCTACAAGCCCCCACCAGGAAGCAAAGCTAAAACGCTTCAGAACTTTGCTTTAGCTAACAGTGCTGAGGAGGAAGAGGAGGAAGAAGATGATGAGGAGGATGAAGATGATGATGAGGAGTTGGGGATTGAAATAGAGGTTTCAGTAGATGAACCTCTGGAGGAAGAGGCTGAGCAGGCAGCCATATCTCAGTCTCCCAGCTCTAGCCCTGAGGAACTGGGCCAAAACCAGGCCAAACCAGTTTACCCGAGACTGAGGCCCAGACGCCTGCAAGAAGTGGAGCACAGAGAGGCTCACTTTGTTTGATCATCTGACAAATGTAAAGAAAAGACAGTAATCAATGTGTGCACAAAGGATAGACACATCTGCATAGACTCTGCAGAGACACCTTCAGATGCTTTGTGAACGTGTGCACTGTGTGGACAATGAAATGTACTTTTTGGTCCTCTAAAAGACAAACAAGATGCACTTAAAACACTGTACATTTCTAAAATGAATCACCAATATTTCATTTTCCAATCACCGACTCAGTATGCTCTGTCACCTGGTCAGAATATTTATAATTCTCTTTTTTTTAAACAGTGCAATTACATTTTCTCTGAGTATTTTGTACAAAGTTCTTGCAACCTCACTATCTGTTTTTGTTTATATACCAAAAAAATCTTTGAATCGTTACAAAAGTGCAGTGAGACAATGTTTGGTGCACTAATCTAACTTCAGTACTGTCACATGAATCTTCTCTGAGTCCTGTTTTACCTTGGATAAGATGTTTTAACCTGTTACATTTAGAAAAAAAAATGTCAATAACAAATGTAAAAAGCAACCTAATGACCTTTGTTACATACTGTGCCGGTATCTGTATTGTCTTTTGAAACAGCAGTTGCAAAGGGTATCCCATGCATCCACTTGTTTTTATACTGTTGAACTGAAATGTTGTAAACTCCCACTGATCTGAAAAGCTTTTAGAAACACCACTGGATTGTATATTGACACATTCTTTCTTGTTATAGATGAAATCTACACTCTTCATAGCCAAAGCTGTTTTTTAAATTTAAGTTTTATCAGTAACCTAAACCTTACAGGTTCCATGTAAGTAATTGGAAGTGCATCATGTATTTAATTGATATGTTTTTTCAAAGCAATGTACAAGGTAAATAGAGCATTGAAAAGTTCAATATAAAAACAGGTACATGAAAACAAACACCCTTTTGTAACTTATTAAAATATATCTGACAAAAAATAAGATTCCAATGATCTGTCATTTCAGGGGGCTGTATTTCAGACAGGCCTTTCTTCTTTTACATTTTATATTTCTGGGGATTTAAATGGGTACAACAATGGATATAACAAATGTTGGTGTTCTGTCTATAATGTCAGGACTGTCTTGATACATGTTTCAAAACAAAGTTATTCCTCTCAGGAGCACTTGTATTGCTTACAATGAGATTAAAACGTTGAAGTGACCATGAGGAGAGTCTGCATGGAGTGGATTGCAGCGATTTCTACTTGCAGTGGTTCCCTTTGGCCGGAGGAGTCAAGCAAACTGTCATAATGCATTTGTTTTTAAAGTAAAAGTGAAAGCAAATAGTATCTTCTTTTTAACACAACTTTTCTTTGTTCAGGGCAACTATTCAATGGATACAATATGACAAGGTAATGTGTTTCTCAACAGTTATGCAGCACTGTTTGAAACGTGACACTAGACCTGTCACAATAACAAGTTCAGGTTTCCTTGTCTATCAACTAAATCAGGTATGTCAAACTAACTTAAATCCACTACCGTCCCCTGACAAACTGATAGACTAATATCAGACTGTTTCAATTCCATCACCAAAACAAAAGGAGTCCTTACCCACTATTATTGGTCATTTTGACACATAATTGTGAGACAATCAGTTTCCATAGCCAAGAATATTTTAAAGAAAGAAGACATTTTCTGGATTGGTTCACTATCACAAGCAGCATGATATCATCTGAATACAAATAGGTGCTTGATCTTTATAAAGCTGACTTATAGATTTGCATACTTGTCGTCCGCCGGTGTTGGGATTATAACACAGGTAGGATTATAACGTGGGCCGGGGGTTAGGTCATGTAGAGCTCTACAAATGGATAAGAGTGTTGGCAGTCTCCCAGAAGTGAGAAAGGAGATTAAACCAATCTGCTTAACTATTCACAAGGTCTGGGTTCTCGCTGTGTTTGGTACAACAAGGCGTGCCAGTCGGATGCGTGTTGTTATGCTTTATTCATCGCTCATCTATACACACTCCAAGTCTTCCTCTGAGGTGAGTGATCATACTTTACATTTGTGTGTGTTGATGTCAGTAAAAGTCACATATTTGAAATGGAATCTGATAAATTACACAACAGTGAAAATGAAGGTAGGTGTTCTTTTAATGTCTAAAGATTCATGTGGTGTTCAGTTCTTTTAACTAGTGTTGGTCACAGTTGTAAAGAGAGCGAAAAGACTGGGAAATTCTGATAATGGTCTGACCATGTAAAGTGTCTTGAGCTCCATAAGCTTGTTATAGGACTAAAGCTAACCTTCACGTTGAACACTTGCTGGTTGAATGAATGGACGCCTTCATGTTGAATCTATGCAGGATTTTGTCCTCAAGAGGCAGCTTTCAGAATACAAGTGTCATACGAGGTTTCTAAAACTTGATGGGTCTTTTTTTAGCTCATTAATAGCTTTGTGTACTGGTTGGATCCAGGTTTGCCAGCTGGTGTCAGCCCCTGTGGGGGTGAAGAGGTGGAGTCATGGGGGCAGGACGACAGGTCAAACTCCTGTTGTGGAAAAACTGGACCGTACGCAGGAGGCAGAGGGTAAAATCCATTCATCTTATCCTTGAACAGCACACAGCATTCTTTTTTGAGGGTGACATTATTCAGGTTTAACTCTTTCCAGTGGTTTCAGACATACTTTTTTGAAGATAGTCACCATCAACTGTATATTTCTATCATTAGAGCACTAATCTACATAAAGTCATTAACTGCATTGCTACTTTTTAAAGTAAGCTTTCTGTTCAATGCCCCTTAATGAAATATAACTTGAACTGAGCACAAAAATCTCCAATCTCTGTATTGCCTGGGTGTCCTTTTCTGTTCCTATTTTTGCACTAAGACTTTGGTGATCTGAGAACGATGAATTTCAAATACAGTTAGCATGGCTCCCTGACATGTTAGACTTCCAACATTTTCTCCTGATTTATCACTCAAACTGCTCAATTTGTGTCAGATTGCGTTTGCATCCATCTATCGGTATATCAGCTTAGTTGTGCATGATGTTTAGTGTTTTGAAATTGGAAATATTATGAACAATTAGAAAAAAATTTCTTCAATGACAGAAATAAAATTAAAAAGGTGATTGAATGTAAACATGAGTTTGAGTTTTGCCCCACCAGTACTGCGTCAACTTGACATACATGAAATAAACAAAAGGAGTTTCTCTGAGACCATCTATGAGACAGAATTGGTCTTTCTTACAGCATCACCTCTAGTTGGAGCCATTATTCCTTATGAAGTTTGTGGTAGTTGGTTATTGTCCAAAACACATGAAACTTCAGCGCCAAATCGACAGGTTTGTGTTTGAAAAAAACCCCTCATGACTTCAGCACAGCCTGAGCAAAATGCTTCAAACTTTTGTCTTCTTTCCACACCCTGGTATGGGCAAAGGTGAGAGGACCTGCCCAGTGCTGCTTGCAACCCTGGTTTTTCTTTGTCCCATGTTGCTTACTCCTGAGCTGGATCTGGATCCTGTTCTGTCCAGCTCATGGCCTCCCTGTTTCTTACAACCTCAACCTTTCCTGAAGTCTTGTCCAAACCTGGCCTGAAGTTTTCCATGTGCCTGTAATTTCCTGAAATGTATGACATGATCTCTGACCAGGTGCGTTTTTTCATGGAGATCATGTGGCCTGTGATACTCTTCATGGGTCTGGTGTGGCTCAGAAGAGTGAATCCACTCTACCGACAGCATGAATGTAAGACAGCACCCCAGAGCATGAACGCAGGAAGAGAGAAATATGATGGTCTGTGTTATCTGTTGTGTCCTTCATCTCAATATTCATGATGACCCTCAGGTCACTTCCCCAACAAGGCCATGCCCTCAGCGGGGATCTTACCGTGGATCCAAGGAATTTTCTGTAACGCCAACAACCCCTGTTTTCAGTACCCCACCAGAGGTGAATCTCCAGGTCTGGTGTCCAACTACAACAACTCCATGTAAGCATCACCTGTAGAGCTGAGTTAGCAGAGGGAAGAGAAATCACATGGGGATATGATTGATGTGAGATTAAAGGGGAGAGTTATGTAATGGTGTGACAGAGAAAATGTTTGAAAATTTCTCCACTTTGTTCTTCATTCCTTAGCATACAACTCATTATGATTTAAAGGCAGCAATTCTACACCATTTGTGTTTCATCTCTGTTCTAGTTTGGCTCAGTTCTACTCAGATGCTCAGGAGCTTCTCTTCAGTGACCCAGCCTTTCTGCAGCTTGGTCATCATTGGAATGAACTGATCGCCATGACTAACTTTATGGACTCCCTGCGCACCCATCCTGAACGTTACTCAGGTCAGTGCTCCTGTCTTCAGTCAACATGCTGCACAAACTATTCCTTCTTTTGAGGCCGTTTTAATATGCCTTCTTGGAGTTCATTGACAAGCATTTAGTATTCTCTGGTGAGTTTTAGTCCTACTGAAATGCAAAGGCTTAAGCTGGTCGCATAAGGTAAGTTATAATGTGAGGAAGAAATCGAAAAAGACTTAGGGAATGAGCAGGACTTGCAGAGACAGAGGTGCCCTGTTAATCCTGCATCCAAAAATTAAAATTTTGACTTTAAATAAACTTTTAATGTCATCTGGTTCTATCTAAATGCATTGAGTTAGTTGAAGGAAATTCTTTAGGTTCAACTTTGTTTTCCCTAAAATTATTGTTTTTAACCAACCTAATACATTTACATGGAGCTAGTTTACATAATAGATTAAATTCAAGTCAGCATTCCCTTTTTTGAAGTGTGACACCCACAGTAAGTGATAAAGTTAGCTTTTTTGTTGGAAAGAGGACAGTTTATAGAGCCAAGTTGGATTCGAACCTGCACCTCCCAAAGACAACAGCCTCTATAAACAGGGAAAATTTTAGATTTTATTATTTTAAGGCTTTTAGCCTCTTGGATCTCTGAACAATTAATGGGCCTCTACACTATAAAAAGGAAACAATAAATATAATTTGATGTCTTATGTCAACTGGTTCCATATACATGTTTTAGGTTGGTTAATAGCAGTAATTTTAGTGTCAATTAAGTTGAAGCTAAACACATTACTGTCAACTGACTCAATGAATTTAGATGGAACCAGTTGACATTATAGATTTATTTGAAATCAGTGTTTCATTTTTTTGAGTGTACAGTAGTTGTGAATAATCCGTCACTATCCACGTCTCCATCAGCACCACTGCTCTGTCATTTCTCCATCACCCTGTCTGTGTTGTACACAGTGTAACAGGATTACATGACATGGGTTTAAGGAGGCCCGTGAGTTAATCTGCTTACTTTCACCACCACTGCGTTGTTTATTTGGTGGGAAAGAGATTCACGTGTTCACCCGTCCATACTGCGCTCCTCATGAGGGACACACAGAGGAACACTGATCCCATCGCTCATCTCTGGGGACTCCCTGCAACATTTCTTTGTTAATATATACATTACATGTTCATGTACTGTGTATATATAGCATGTTTTCCTGCTGGTAAAATAAACCTCAGTGCTGGGAGAGTGTACGGGGCTCAGTGCATTCCTGCCTGTGAGTGATTACGTCTGGTTGCTCTCTGAGCTGCCGCTCCCATGGAGGACGATGTGGAGGGACAAACAGAGCTAACACAGACACAGATCCACATTCCACTAAAGTTCCCATGAGCCCCTGGGGGAGAAAATTGAATCATATTGAGGAGTGAGTTATGTAACTGATGAAACAGACTCAGAGTGAATGCTCGCATCATTCAGGAGGCTTAGCTGAAGGTGTGTATGTGTATGAGGCCTTTGAGAATGAGCAGGGCTGTGTTCAAGTGTGTGTGAAGAACTTGATAGATTCATAATTATTCCACAGTCTAAAGAAAGCTAAATGGTTGATGAAGACTACATCGACTACATCAAGGCCTGAGGGTGAATTTTAAGCTGAGTTTGACAACCAGATCAATTGCCATGTTTTTTTTTTTTTAAAATAATAATAGACGTCACATTTTTAACCAGAAAAAGAAACACATGCAGATCTCTGGTCACTATATCGCTCTATCACAGGTGAACGATTTAAACTTTTAAGAAAGCAGATCTTGAGAATAAATAATAAAAAAAGGTCACTAGATATAAAGCAAATAAGTTTAACTTCAGCACAATTATGAATTTTTGTGCCGAATCTAGCTGAAGACAAAGGTTATGAAAAAGCAACCAAAAGTTGGCCCCTCAATTGTTTTTCTTTTAATAAATGTTGTTGTACTTTTGTAGCTGCAAGACTTAAAGTAACTGGCTTTATTGAATTAGATGAGATATGAAGGACAAACATTCTTATTTGAGGTTTTGCAGAGCCTACTCTTACTTTTGTCAGTTCAGATTACAGATTAATATATCTGGGTTTACATATATTTTAATTGTGTTAGAATGAGATGATAAAGGATCTTGTCTTCTCCCTCACCTCGACCCTCCTGTTTTAATGTTTCGCTCTTCTCTTCCTGCTCCTTCTTCTCTCTTTTTTCCTGCTTTTTAGTAAATCTCTCTTTATCATCTGTTTCTTCTTTCTTTGTACCACCCCCTCTTCTCTTCTCCTGCATTTCTTGTTGGTATATGAGAACTTCATTATTCAGGCGCAGTGAGTTTAGAATCGAAACAGAATTTTGAGCAAGAGCAGCACTTAATTTGTTCAAGAGAAACTGATCATGCTCAGACAGGCAGCTGGGAGCGATGAGACAATGAGGTGTTTCTTCATCCTAAATTCCTCTCCTTGTAATCCAATGGATTTGTTACAACTTGCTCGAAATGTTTGCCAAAGAGGTTTATGTCAACTTGTCCATTGTTTCCAGTTTCTAATGCCTGTATCGATTCAGAACTTTATTTATCTTCAGGGAACTTAAAAAGTGTGAATACACTTGTGCAAGCACCGAGCATAACTGGTCAAAACAAGGAAAAACAAACATCAAAGTGTAGCTTTAAAATTTTTTTAATGATAAATGAATAGAATATTGATTAAATGACATCAATGAGATAAACTTGATGTTCCCATGAAAAAATATTTTTTTCGTTAAACAGCACAGTCTTAAACAGCAATTCTCTCTCTCTGACACTGAAACTCCATATCTTTCTCTCTCTGTCTGCGTGTCTGTCTGTCTGTAGGTCGAGGAATAAAGGTGGAGTCGATCCTGAAGGACGATGAGCTGCTGACAGCGTTCCTGCTGAGAGACATTCCTCTGACAGCTCCTGTGGTGAATCAACTCATTAATGCCCAAATAAGGCCTGAACAGGTACAAGCAACCACACAGGGATAAAGAAAATGTATTTGAAATATGTTTTTCCCAAACTACATCAGCATTTTAAAAAAATCCCTGCCAATCCTGTTCTTATTTTTTGCTTGTTGTGTCTTTTAGAGTGATAAATTCTGGTCATGTCAAGTCTAGTTTGGACAAAAATGGGGAAAAACAAAACTGTTTTGATTGTTCTTACTACTCTTACTTTAGGTGAGTGCAAATTTAGGAATGATCCAGGCTACTTCTCATGCATAAAAATGTCAGAAAATCCTTATCCTTAAATTATGCAATGAATAATGAGAGATAAAGCCACTCAATTATGAGAGAACAATACTCTAAAAGACGGGAAGGCTTTAATACATTGGGTCACACGTAGAAAGTAAATCATTTGTGGTGGAGGGGAATATGTTTACAAGAATAGATCATCTACTCATCTACTTCAGAAGATGAAGTTACATTTTAGTAAAGGTTACATCACTAACTAAATACTTTAATGTTCTGTGAGGACTTTTTTCGTGATCTTGAAAAAGTCTCACTTCTAGATACACGCCTATTTCTAATTGCTATTTCTCTGTTTCCCCGTTGGGTCATACAAGATTGATTTAGGGTACGTCAAAGTCCCCATGACAACAGCACGCCAGCTGTTTACTGAAAATGGTTTCTTGGATTAATTTTGTTGTTATGGTGGAAACAGGAGCTTGACCAGAAAAAAGAAAAAAAGGCAGAAGAGCATAAGAAAGCTTAAAAAGGAAGGTGCTATGGTTAAAATGTCTTGAACAAAAAAAAAAAATGTTAAAAAGAAGATCTGCTCTCTTTTTTTAACTCCAAACAAATGCACGCCTTATTAAGAGTCATGTCCTCCCAACAGTGATGCAAGTACTCATGGGAAACCAAGCCTTTATCCCAGAAAAACACTAGCTTTCCCAGAAAGTCCTTACAGCCCCTTTAGTAAGGGCCTCAGGCTGGAAGCAAATCTGAGCACAGGGCTTAACTCCCTGGTCAATGCCTTCTTTGGTCGTTTTGCAAGACTTAGCTGGTAAATAAACAGTTTCTTTTCCTTACATCTTTATTCTCTTAATAGTATTTCATTACAAGACTATATACTTTTAGATTTAGGTATTTTTCTCGACTTTATCCCTGCAACTTTATGAACTAGTTCTTGAAGTATCATGACCAATGTTAAAACTTCATGACTTTGTTTAAATATTATAACTGATCTGCTCTTTAAACATCAATTATTTTAGCCATAACCTTCTGTTGTATCAAATCATAAAACTTTAGATTTAATGTTGGAAACACAACAAACCCAGACACGCCAGTCATGATGAAACTTTTGTCTTTTGCCACATGGGATTCAGATGTTTACTTTTCTTCTGTTAGCGTAAAAGGAAGTGCTCAACAAGCAGAGACATGTCTGTCCTCTGTTGCGTCTCTGGGAACTCTTTGTGTGTGACATGATGACTTCAGGTATGTTGAATGAATCTGATGATGTGGTGTCAGTACAAGTGGTGAATCAGGAAAACAGCTGTAATTAATCTCCCTTTGGCAGTTCACACACTGGAAACACATAAATCCACACATGCCAAGTTATCCAGACACAAGTGGCTTCCTAACAGACCCTCCCTCTTCTGCTTTAGTTTCGAGTGCTCACTGAATCACTGATGCACCTGTGTGTTTATCCAGCAGGCAGGGAAACTGTAACTGAGCTCAGGTACGTCAGGGTTGGATGCTATTGAGTTTCTCTCTCTCATGTAAGGCTTTGAGGGATTTTGAAGTCTGAATGAGTTTAGTATGAAGAATAAAAACTATTTCTATGCAGGTTTTAGAATTCAGGCATCTTTTGTTGTGTCTACTTCATGCTATCATAGTCTCTTTTTCATCTTTGATGGCCAATCTCAAAAATCTAAAAGAAAATCGGGGCTACCCCTGCAAGAAATCTTTTCTAAACAGAAAGAAGAGAAGTATGGGTTGGTGTTGTATGACTGCCTGAAAATACATTTAAAAATGAATTAAGCTATTGAATTATTTGCATTCATTATATAGTTTGACTACTGTTAAATTATTCAACTACCGATCCATAATTTTCTCTATGCTGCGTCACTTCTTTTGAGTTTTCATCTCTGCCAATATATCAGAATTATTAAGCTCTAAAATAACATCATTTCAACAGCATGCACAGGTAAGCAGAACATTTGTGCTGCTTTTTTTTGGCCTGCAGCTGCCAAAGAGTCAGAGAAGGTTTTCCTAATTGTTAGATCCGTGGTCCGTGATCCTGAGCTCCTCCAGTCCGCACGTCAAGTGTGCTATACCAGGATACTGATCCCAGAATTGCTCCTGAAGCTGGGTCACCAGGTGTGAGTGTGTGTGATTGGACCGCTAACAAGAGCAGGATCTTTTCTAATGCGGACTAATCAAGGAATGTGTGTTTGGACAGATGCAAAGTGTCAGATGATCAGAAGACTCACTGAGCACAATATGCTCTGTAAAGGAGCAAAACATGATCAAGGTTTTGGTTTTGTGGAAGCAGAGAAAAGAGATCATTAATGAATCAGCAGAGCAGGATTGAGACTCGGTTTGGATTGCAACTGTTGGTGAAATAAAGGAAAACCTCCTAACAAAAATCCAAATTTAGGCACTTACTAGGAAATTTGATTGACTTCTATTTACCCTTAGTTCAAGCTTCTACATCATCTGCTGTATGAGCTATTGCTAAAGTCTATGAAATATACAGAACTATTAGTGACCAATATTTCAAACTTTGTGTTTTCTAAATTGAATTTCAAACAAAACAAAATTCCTGTGCTCCAGCGGAATGGAAAAGCACACAGTAAAGCGCCCATCTCATTACCTGCTCATTTCATCATTAATACTCAACTGATGAAGAATCTTTCATATGGCCCCTCATGTCCCCAGCAGAGGGACACTAACAGGGGCCTGAAGAGAGATGTACAAAAGAGAAAAAAATATCCCAGTGTAGTGATACCAATGTATGTATCCAGTGCTTGTTTGAAACCAGTCTGACCTACATTCACTTCCTTTATTTTTCCAGTTCCCCTTTGGGATCCCAGACCTGCGTTTAAAGGACATCGCCTGCAGCCTGACCCTGCTGGAGCGATTCCTTATCTTCCCGAGCCGCCGTGGGCTCTATGCTGTTCGTAATGCCATGTGCATCCTCCCTGCTCAGCGGCTGCAGATCATTGAGGACAAGTTCTACGCCAACGTCGACTTCTTCAAGCTCCTCCGGCTGGTCAGTGTTGACTGGGATTAAGAGTGCTGTCACGGATGTTTGTTCCATAGGATTAGAAAGCTGCTTTTGATACTAGAATAAATGTTAACAAAGGTAAAGATAGCATCAGTCTAGATGGATAAGTCTAGATAAAACCTTCAACAGTTACCCCCTGTGGGTTGTGGAAGTGGTTGATGACATGATCCCAGTAGCTGCTGGCTAATACAGGACATTAGGGTGCTGCAGGTGAAAAAATCATTCTGTTAATATTCCTCAGGAGACACCACAAATTTTTGCATTTGAGGCTTTCAGGTCTTCAGACCCCATGAGACCTCCCTTATTTTGCACACTGTACACATACATACATATGAGTGTGTGTGTGTGTGTGTGTGTGTAGTATTCTGTTATCTGTCTTTTTTTTTGGAATTAATGGAATGAATTTTGGAATTAACCCTTTATCTTAAAGCACTGGTTTCCTGCAGTTCTTAACAAATCATAATGAAATGGTTGTTAAAACCGAGTATTGCACAGCTGAGCCCCACCCAGAATATTTTCAACTGCCACCTGCTTCATTTTTAAACCTTTACTCAAACTTTATTAAAAGGGGAACTACTCTAACAATGTCTTATTTGCAATATCTGTCATATTTGGGGTCTATATGACTGATAAGTTCATTTAATTTTACCTTTGTTCAACTAGTCTGTAATAACTGCAACATTGATTGATGCATTCTTCATATCTGGGGAAAAAAACTCATTTTTTCTTTTAAAAATGTTGTAGCTATTACACTATTACACTCAAGAAGTCTATCAGACCCACTTTAGTATCTTTGCCACTAAGACAGGATTCAGTCTTTAAAATGTGAAATTTGAAATATGCCTCACTCTCTGTTGTGTCACAATATGTTCTCCATATTCACCATCTGCTCATACAGAGGCATGGGGCTTAGTGCTTATAGAAACATCATGTCAAAGAGTGAGATACATTATTTGACATCATTTGGCAGAGCACTGATGTTGCTTGTGAGTAAGAGAGGACAGTATGGAGCTGTGGCTGGATTAGTACCATTTGGGGTGTTGCCAGCTTAATTATCTTATTGACAAAGAGCTTCAATGGCAGAGCACAGAGAGCTGAGCCAACAGCTGGATAAAGGTCTTTAGGTTAAGCTGGCTTTAGACACAACACTATCTGGCAGGATATGACATTTGTAAGACAGTAATAACCAGGACTCTGATACACACATTGGTTTGTTACATTAGTGAATTTATTCAAAGGGTTAAAGTGTTAAAGTGGGTTTTATTGGAGAGTAAAGCTGGCTGTAAGTGTTTTAAATGACAGTATCATAATTATTGGTCTGTACTTCACTGTTTGTTTTACTGTCCTTCTGTGGCTCACGTCTGACTTTACATCAGCCGTTTGCTCTCAGATCACATCTGGATCAACAGGCTCACTCAGACCTGTCATTCAGCAGGTTTACAGCCAGGAGACACAGATAAGCAGCTGCTCTCATTTTTCTACGATCTCTGACTCACAGGGAGGGACGAACGTTTCTCGGGGATATGAAAGTGTCATTCAAAGTAAATAAAGTCAGACTTTAACTGTCAAAACAACTAAATCATTCAGCAAGACGGTTGGGGAGCAGTGTGAGTGTTTCTCAAATGAACCTGCCAACTGAGGTTCAAGAGATGGTTTTTAGTCTCATCAGGAAGGTTGGGGTGCATATGATAAAAGGACCTGCGTGAAGTTTGTCATGTAAAGAATGCATAAAAAGTAGGATTATCAGAAAAAAAGGATGCAACCATAAAATGTTGAGTTAAGTTTTTCATCTCTCATGCTTTCATTAAGAGACAAAGCATGGTTCACAGTCTTTCTACATGCTTTGATAGATGGGGAGATATAATGAATTATGAAACACTCAGTAGCATTAGTTAAGCCTTTGTGGGCACTCAGCAGTTTCTCCATCCAGACACAGTGGGATAGACTGTCTAACATACTTCCAATTGTCAGCCTCTGTGGTTTGTCAGTCTCAGCTTCCTTTTATGAAATATTGGTCACTTTGGCCACAGCTGCTGATATAGCTTACAACATAATGTTAGTTTTACTGGAAGGTTGTGAATGGATAAGAGCTCTTTTTGTCATTGTTGACTGAATGAAGTTGATGGCAGTTGTAGAAAGATATTCCTCAGCTTGCTTATGGCTCAGTGAGATGTGCTGAGCTATATTGGCACTAAACAGTTCAAATGAAAACATGTGACTATGTTTTGGCTCCCTGTCTCTCCTCACTAACGGCTCAGTAATATGCTGAATCCATATATCTGGAGAGGAAGGATGTCTTCTCTGGAAGTTCTTGGCCTTGGCTCCGTGTGCTTCCTGAACCTTTAGCCTATTGTGTGGTGAGCTGCCTGGAGGATCCGCGTGCACAGCAGCAGAGCCTTCAGAGACAACAATACCAGCAGATTTAAGGAAAAGATATTACTCATGGATGATGAATCAAGTACTCTGACAATGTTTCAGTGCTGCTCATTCCCTGTACACCATTCACAACCTTAAGTTACATGTGGTAAACGTGATCAATATTTTACATGTACAACAAAAACAACAAGGAAATGCAAAATGGACAAGAATTGCACCATTGCATTATCTGTTTGACCTCAGTCTACTCCATACGGTGTAGTTTTGTCTTGTATAGTTCTTTATTGTATAGAACCATGCCATACTATTATGTATCCAATCGTACCACATTTGAAATTCCTTCTGTCTTCTTTTTGTGTATCTAATCTTATCACATGGTGACATGGTTTGATATTGAAACATGCTCTTTGCCCAAAGAAGAAAGGATGCCAGGAGGTTATCCTTGTCAGGAAGAACTCAGTTTGGTAGGAATGTGAAGTTAGCATGAGAAATGAAATACTGCACAATGACAGATCTGGAAAATTTGCACCGTCTAAAAGTGAAAAAAAGGGTATTTTTTCATTTTGAGATGATGTATTTGTGTTTCTTTCCAGCTTCCTCTTGAACTGGACAAACAGACTGAAGGGATCGACATCCGCTCGTGGGTCCGGGTCGTATCTGCAGCCTCAGACAAGCTGAGAGAGGTAAGGCTCACGACTGACACACAGCCTCGGTCCAGCTCCATTCAAAAGTTCACCGACCGCTAATTTTAGGCTCCAGGAAACAGTTGCTTCCTTTTGCCTGAGTTTTTACGCAAACACAGACGGTGGGGGATAATATGTAGTGCGTATGAGGAAGGCTAAATCCAGAACAGACCTCTTTAGCTCCAAAAACATATACATCATCATTAAGGTGGAACCCTAATAAAAACAGAACAGGTGACAAGGTGCTGACTGAATGATCTGTTTCTGGAGGTAGTTTAAGCTTGGTCACATATGGAGAGGTTTTATACATGGCTTGGGTTCAGTAACAGTAGTAACAGAAGAAACAGACTTATGTAACAGTGACACATTAGTGATTGTGAAACTATCCCAATAATCTGTGGTCTACCTGTGCTTGAGACACCAAGTGTGCGTGTGCCTGGTATTACTGTTTAATTTGTTTGTTGTGATGTTTCCATGGGACGTTGAGTAGCTGAGTAGCAGTCTGACATCCTGTTGGCAAGACGGTTGTCTCTTGTCTACAATGGACAGTCTGATGTCAGGACGAACGACAGGAAAACACTTATTCAGTCATTCTCCTTATATATCAAAGGACATTTCAAAGAAAACCAAACAAACTGGAAAACTGTTCATCTGAAAAAGTGTCGGATGGAATGAAAAAGTGTCAGAACAAGCCACTTGACTCCATTTACTGAAACAGAGAGAGGCAAATCAGTTGAACCTTTTTTTTTTTTATTCCTGTAGAATTTTTGGAGGGTTCAGAAAGAAGTGAAGTTGCTGTGTATGCCAAGATTCGAATGTAACATACTACACAGCAAAAACTAAAACCTAAGCAAGTGTTCACATCTGCTTCTCTTTAAAAATGATCTGATTAGACCTAATGTGATCCACACACCTGACAAATCCAGAAGATATTTAAAGACAAAATGGTGGTGCAGCTACTTATTTTGCTCTGTAAATATCCATCACTGTAATCATGTGTACATCAGTCACCATGTGTTTAACTTGTAGCCTCTATACAATCTTATAAGACGTATGTTTTTGTTGAAATTAGGGTAGGGGTTAAGGATATTCAGAGTAACCCATTTACAAGAACAGCTTAATTTTTAATTTTTAGCTGCTTTAAACAACTTCACATGAACACTTAACTCCACTAGGTGTTCACGAAAGAAACGTGTCTCATTTTTAAGATTAATGGCTTTCATTGCACAAAGTCAAAGATTGTTAAAAGTAGGGAGACATTTCTCTTTCCTGATAAGAGAATCAAAGCTCTGGCAAATTTGTTTGCTTGATCATGTTGAACATTAAACAAACATGGAAGAAATCCTGCTCTTCTTTTAACCCTTCATACTCTGACTGTGGCACCCACAGTAAATTACTTTTTATATAGAGCAACTAAAAAATTTTATGAATCACCATCACAAATGCTACCTCTTGAATTGTCTTTTCATACCTTATTCACTTATCGTTAATATAATCAAGTCTAAAATTTCCTATCTCATCTCAGCTGTACCAGAGGAAAAGCTCCAGGGAGCTGCTTCAGGTGGTGACTCCACTTCTGCAGAACAATCTGACCTTCAGGCAGGTGATGGCTGCTGCCTCCAGCCTCGTCTGTGGATACTCTGAGGGCGCTTTCTCCAGAGTAACTTCCTTTAACTGGTACGAGGACAATAACTACAAAGCTTTCCTCGGCATCAGCAGTGAGACGCAGGACCAGTACACCTATGACAACAGCACCAGTGAGTGGACAGCCTCTAGTTGACCCTCAGGAAAGTTCAAGTTTTAGAGCTTTGAGCCCCCATTCCATCCTCGTTGATGGAAAAAAGTTTAATTGAAGAAATGTATGAATCCCTCTATGGCTTATGTGCTCAGTCCACTCTCTGAAGTGTGTCCTGTACCTGAGCATTATTCTGCTCTCTAAGATTTTATTATCAATTCTCTCTACCTGTAATTTTTATGACACATAATTGATTTTTTTTGCCTCCCTTTCAGCTCCTTTCTGCAACGATCTGATGAAAGAGCTGGAGTCAAACCCTGTCTCCAGGATTGTGTGGAACTCTGTGAAGCCGATGCTGATGGGACAGATCCTCTTTGCTCCTGATTCACCGGCTGTCAGGAAGATCATAAGAAACGTAAGCTGCAGCTTTTCAAAACATGGTGAGCTTCTGTGGTTCACTGCATCACAGAGAGAGGAGATTGAATTCTTTACTCTTTGATAACTGTGGGACAGCGAGTTATCTGGTAAAATCTTACACAAATACAACTTAGGAGCCTTTCTAAAGTAAATTATTACCCCTTTTCATACATTTATTCAGGTGCTGTTTTGAGTTTGAAAGGGTGATGAGTTCTGCTTTTTTTAAAAACAGTCGTAGAAAGATGTGCAGTTCTCCAGGAACACAAATTAAAAAAGAGAAATTTAGCATCTAAAGCAGCACTACAATGATTTAAAATTAATTAAAATTTTTGCCAGATGTACACCTCTAGAGGATTTTTGTCACTCTGTGTCGTCCACATCTTTCATTTCTTTGGCACAAGCGGTTAAACTGCAGTGAACAAAGCGTTTGAGCCGAGGAGAGGATCAGCTTTCCTGGCCTCATGTCCAGCTCTTTGTGAGTGGATGTAGATACTTGCTGGTCAAAGCCTCTCAGGGGGGGGCAGCAGTCATGGATGGTTTGGTAGCAAAGGAAGAACACAAGCTGATCGACTGTGGTGACTGCCACACATCCACTGGCGCCATGGTGCTTCTCAGTGTTATGTAAGCAGTGTGATTTCTGTCCTTTAAGATGTGTGATGTGCAAAGACACACACACACATACACACACACACAGATACGCTGGTGCTTCCTGGTTCTTGACCTTTAATGCCCTCTTTGTTTTCCTCTTCCCCAGATTGGGATCTTAATTGCACTAAGAGCGTAATGACTAAGGGGTTAATCTGTTACTTTAAAAGACCAAAAACATGACCTCTGCAGCCTCTTTGTGTTTTTCTCCTTCACTCTGTTGTCTTTGTTTGTGAAGGAAACATGTTATACTCTTGTGCTATTATGCAGATATCACCTGCATCCTGCTGTCTAAGACTAATTCCTCAAACTGACCACTTCACCCAGATCTGTTAAAAGAACTATCTTTACTCTTCCTGCACATATTGGTAATGTACTTGACATGTTCCTGTCGGGGCATTGATAAATGATTACTGTGAAGGAAGACTTCAGTACTTCATTCTGGGCCCTGATTTTCTAGTTTCACAATTTTGTGGAACCAAATCATTGATGTGTACATATGTTTTCTAATGAACAGTTTCCACTGATGATGTCAGGTATGTTTTGGAGATTAAACAGCACCATACCTTGATGAAAATGTCAGTCTGTTTTTGCAACTGATCTGTGGCAAAACTTGCAGAATACTCAGTACATGTAGTGGCTGGTGACCTTCACTGGACACTAAAAAAGGGGAAATCAAATGTTAATGAAAAGCAAAAACTTTACAAGCTACTAAATATTTCAAGTCCAACCACCAAGAAGCAAAGATGATCACTGTGAATGACAAATTTACAGAAAAACTTCTCTTAAGTGATGCCTTTGCTGCAATTTTTTTCTCCAAAGATGGGCACAAAGCACACAAGATCAGCAAGAGCCCTCAAGTGACCCCTGCAAGAATTCACCTTATAGGATCCCCCTCCCTCTTCCCCCTCCTCTTCCTCCTCCTCCTGCTGTTTTAAACCGCCCAGGGGAATGAGGAAGCGCTCACTTGTGGGAACCTGACTGAGATTCACTGGGCCAGCCCGAATGCATTCGGCCAGTTGTCACCAACGGCCCCCATTGTCACCCCGGCTCCATTGTCCCCATTGTCGCCCAAAATCAGACACACACAAGAGGAAGGCGTTTAATTGGGTGTACTCTTGAGGGCTTTCATCCCCCACTGCACATGGCTGAATGCTGAAAGAGCCAGCCTCTGGTATTTGCTTCACAAAGCACTGTACCCACACACATCCAGGCTTTTTTAATGATAAGCGTGTGGTAAATATTTGACAAATTTGGCACAGGGAGCATTTGTTGCACAGTTTCTGGTTATCTGACTAAGCCTGCGGGAATTCTGTGAGCGAGAATGTGTGTGTAGTCTTTGCAAAGCCTGTTTTCACAGAGAGTTTGATGTGGGAATGGTATGTAGAAGGAGATTAGGGGATCTGTGACAGTGTGTGAATTTCAGTGTCTGAATGTTGTGTAAACATGTGCACGTGTTCACAGACTAGAATGTTCCTCACAAGGGAAGTTTCTCCTGCACACGTTTGTATTATTGTGTTTCCCCATATCACCCCCAAATTTCTCATCCTCTTTGTTTCGGGACAAAGTTTTGTGCATAATAGTTTGCAAGAAACTGTGCACAGCAACAAGAGACAGCCGCTGACATGGAGCGAGCAAACACTGAGGCACAGAAAAACTATACATAGAAATGTCCAGAGTTAAAAAAAAACAATAAAAAAGCCCAACATTAATACATTTTAGAGCATATGTGGGCAAGTGCAGACTACTCCTACTTGTTTGAGCACAATTTGTTGCTTTTTATTTGCATTTTTCTTAACATGCTTTCATGTTTGCCTCAAAAAACTGTGATTCTCCAGCTCATAAATATAAAAATGTACACTCTACAAGCTGAATTCACACACAAACTCTTTTTTTCTTCTTTTATACAATATCATAACACATCAAAATACAACTTTTATAAGAACAGAACACAGGGTGTGATCAAACAACAGTACAAAGAGAAACAAAAGAGATTTTGTTTTCATCTTTTTCATTTTTTTAAAAACAAAAGACTGGCATCTTGGGGAAATATGTTTTTCATCTTTTCCATATTTCTTCAAATTTACTGTAGACAAACTCCCTTTAACTCCTCATTTTTTCCCCAGACATATTCCTACCAACCTTCAAAGTAAAATTTCTGCAGGATGTGAAAATTCAGCACGAAGCATCCAGAGAAATTCATATAAGTTTCTGTGAATTAAATCATAAACACCAACATCTTAGATATCTTTTATACACATTTTTACACATTGACAACTGCAGCATCCTTGTATGCCATGTTCTGTTTCATTATGATCCCCTCCTGTCCAACAGAGAAAATGTCACCCTGTGAGGGACATGCTTGAACAAGACATTTTGGGTGATCACTTTTTGTCCAGAATTTTCCTGGAAGTTTTCAGGAGTGAGAATTTGAGAGGTCTTTGTTTTTTCTTATTTCCCCGCAGGCAAACACCACCTTTGAAGAGCTGCAGCGTCTGCGAACGATGGGGAGGGCCTGGGAAGAGGTTGCTCCTCAGATCTGGTCATTTTTCCAAGATGGAATTCAAGTCAAGATGATCCGGGTAGGACTTAGACTCGTCCATTGGCAGTTTATTACAAAATACAACCAAACATCTCAAGATTAATTGTATAAAACTTAAGTATTCAGTATTCCTGAAGTTCAATTAGTATGGCTCAAGATCTACTGCTGTGTTGGTGTTCATACTACATATGATATCGGAAAATTTAGATCACAGTCTTCATTAGAGCTGCTCATCCTGATAAAGATGGAAGATTTTTCCTATTTTTTCCCCTAATAGATCTTATAACTTCATTCTTTCATGACTATGCCGTCTCTTCTCTAGCCCAATTGCCTGTTTGTGCCTATGTTTTATTCTTCTGTGCCTACTTTCCACTGTGTGATCGTTTTCTTTAAAGTCACATTTACAGTTTACATCTACTGTAAAAATTCCTTTTAAGAGACTCTGGTATCTCTTAACTTGGTTCAATGTATCCTGTGTTGGGCCCAGGTGGCTAATAGGTACAATACGTTTTTCACTGCCAAAAATGTCTATTCAAAGTGGGTTTTCTTTTGTCACTTACAGATTATTCTTACAGAAGGGATACTTGCAGAAATAGAGCTTCTGCTCAAGAGGAAGAGAGTTTTGTAAAACCAGAAACAGCTGTGTAATCACTTTCACACAAAGCTGCCAAGCATCCTTTATACATTTAGTAACGCCACCTGGTAGAAAAAAATGAGTTGCAGGATTTATTAGTCTAACAATCTATTTTTTTCTGCTTTTACATTTTTTCTTATCAGACTGAAACTTTAAGAGGGTGAGTGGTGTCCAGGTGTGGTGAATTAGAGCTAATCTTGAGTTCAAACTTGATGCGGTTCATTTGTTGTAATTCTCATTAAAGAAAACATTCCCTCTGAAAGTGAGGTTAAAGAAGGTGAACAGGACTCCTACAGGAATACATACATTAATATACAGGTGTATCTCTGTTCACCTTTCCCCCTTCATTCAGCTCCCATTTGACTTACTTTTAAACAGAAATGAAGCCATTATCACAACTTTGAGCATTGTTGTTGTTACCACTACCTTTGGTTAAGGAGTCATTATAGAGACAAGCAGCTTACACAGTCTCTCACCTGCTGTTCTTGTCCTGATTGCTGGACAGGATGTTGCTTTTTTTTTTTCTATCAGTGATGTTTGGGGTCCAGTAGCTTCTCTGGCTGCTCTTATTTGTACCAGCTTACCATCATTGTTTACCAACTCTGAAGAGCAGCCTCCACTGACATTTTTGCCACAGTGTCAACAAGCAGAGATGAGAGGGGATGAAGCTGACTACTTTCTGTGGATTGATTTGATATGCCATGTGTTTAGCTTTTAGGGATTATTCACCATTGAATGATGTTAGACATCAAACCAATGGATTTAGGCAGTGGTGACTGTTTTCCTTAACAGAGCCTTGTAGCATGGAATAAACATTAATGGATTTTCTACAAGCTTTAAAAAGCTTAAAGAGAACATGTTTCTTTTTAACTAAAAGGCTTGTCTCTGTAGGACCCTCTCTGTAATGTTGAACAAGACAGTGGCAAAAATCAAGAACTTAAGCAGACTGGGTATAATACTGAATCTCTTTGAGCTTTTTTGTTTGATTACCAAGAGCAAAGGTTGTTTTAAGCATCATAATTTTCTGTTGTCTCCTTATTTTATTGAAAAACACTTTGTGGAACAGTGTCACTTGATTGACATTATTTGAATCCTTTTTTATTGTCTCCTTGCTTCTATTATTTATGACATTAATGTCTTTAAAGTGATAGCAGTTTTGACTAAACTGGTCTCTTCCTTAGAAAGGCTCTAAGTAGAAAAGAGGTTGCTTTACATCACTGCTTTCTTTGTCTCAGGACACAATCCACAATCCGGCAGTGATGGATTTTATAGACAGGACCCTGAAAGACGCTCCATTCTCCTCCAAACACATCCTCAACTTCCTGCATAACGGCCCACCAGAGGAGCGTTCTCCTGACGTCCCAGGGTTTGACTGGAGAGACATCTTTAATCTCACAGACCGGGCCATTCGGATGCTCAACCAGTATGGGGAGGTGAGTGCTACTTTATTCTGCTACTTTATCCTTTTATCATTCCTTCATCCTCTCTCCTCTAAAATACCTCTGGTTAAGAGGAATGATGATAAGTGTGTGGAATTATTCTGACTAGTCAAAGGAGGCCCCAGATTTACAGATGACAATAAGGTGTCAGGATTGTTTTTACCAACTTTTCTACCTTTTCTCCCTTTGGACAGAAAGAATGTGGATGAAAATCGTTTCACCTGCGTGGTGAAGTTCAAAGACAGGCTCATTCATCTTATAATCCAATTCATCACAGGTCTCGTCACTTGTTGATTACAGGTTGCCAAAAGAATCTGTCTTCAATACCATGCTTGATGTGATGCGAGCATTTAGATAAGCTCTCCTCGTTCTCTGCAATTTGGCCCCCCTCCAGAGACACGGCGATCTGCCCAGGTGGGCGAGAGCCAGAGCAACAAACAAGCTGTCGAGCCTCTTTTGTCTCCAGCTGATGGAGTGGAGGGTAAAAAGAAAACCCTGAAACACATCACAAACCTTCTCCTGTGAGGGCGCTACACATTCAGAAGAGCGATGCATTGGAGACAAAGTTAAAATCACGCCTTTCTCCGCGGAGGCTAATCAGGATGAGAGGCCTGTCGCTCTTGGGGGTGACATGGGGGGCACCTTGGGGCATGGCTGGGTGGATGGTTGGTGCTTTTTGTTTTTGTCCAAGTTGAAGCTTACAGCACTTGAGTGTGACAGAGAGAGTGGGAAGGACTCAGGCCGATTAGATACAGCTGTCACTCCATCCTGCGTCTTTTATAAAGCGGAGACAATGACCGTGGGCTTGATGGCTGGTTGGCTGCACGTTGGTGGCATGCATGAGTATCCCTCTTCTCAGCGGGGCCACGATGTGTGTAGGTGAATTCCTGGCTGATTTAAGGGGGTGAGGGTCTTTGAGATTTGAATAATTAGTTGGGCATGCTAAGTGTACATTGTGCCTGTAAATGCATGTATGCATGCATTCAGCTCTGTAAGCATGGTGTGTATGTGTGTTTTGGGTTTGTAGAGATGCCTGTGCAGAGAATCTTGGAGGGTAAACTGTTGTTTTGGATTGTTTCCCTTTGGATGGAGGCCCTCCTTATTTGCATTAGTCTACAGTGAATGGCTATGTCAGACACGCTTTGCAGGGAAGAGACATCACGGTGTGGATCAGAGTGACTCCAGCCAACATTTTTACTCTCAGACATCCAGCCCCTGTAGGAGACTCAAGGTTTTTATTGTCAAAGTTTTACTTGTCCACTGTAATTTGGAGTAAAATCTGTCAAAAACAGAGTTTCTTTTTCCAGCACTCTTAGCAGATTGGGTTCAGAAGATTTGTTGTCCTTCAGTAAATCTGTGAAATCTAAAAACAGCTCTGTGTGAGTTTTTCTTAAGCTGCTCATGCACTAACACCTGTCTGTCTCTCTCATTGTTCCCTCCTCAGTGTGTGAACCTGGATAAGTTTGTGGCTCTGCCTGATGAGGACTCACTGACTTTTCAGGCCTTGGACCTGTTGAAAGACTCAAAGTTCTGGGCTGGCCTCATCTTTATGAACATGTACCCCTGGACCACTAAGGTCCCACCTCATGTGAAGTTTAAGATCAGGATGGATATTGATGCTGTGGAAAGGACCAATAAGGTCAAAGACAGGTCAGACTCAATGTACAGATGTAATTATCTGTCGTCAGTGAATAATGAGAAACTTAAACACCATATGTGTGTTTCCTCAGGTATTGGGACCCTGGCCCTCGAGCTGATCCAATGGATGATCTCCGTTATGTTTGGGGTGGTTTTGCGTACCTGCAGGACATCATAGAGCATGGCATCATCAAAACCCAGACCGGGAAGGAGTGGCCACTTGGGGTGTACCTGCAACAGATGCCTTATCCTTGTTATGTGGATGATCTGTGAGTAGAAAACTTGATTTTTATGTAAAAAGATGCATGAATACAAAAAGACAGCTGTTTGTAGTCATGAATAACTTGAATCCTCTCTCTGATTTCATCCATTCCTCTCTGCTCTGTGCAGCTTTATGCTGACATTGAACCGCTGTTTCCCGATCTTCATGGTGCTGGCCTGGGTCTACTCTGTGTCCATGATCGTGAAGAGTATCGTCCTGGAGAAGGAGCTCCGCCTGAAGGAGACCATGAAGGCCATAGGGGTCACAAACGGTGTCATCTGGTCCACCTGGTTCATTGACAGTTTCCTGATGATGGGCACCAGCACAGCTCTCCTCACTGCCATCATCATGGTGAGGAAAAATACATGAACATGATTAAAGAGATCCACACTGATTAATCCCCTATTTTACATTTTTCTTGAGAAAAATCAAGCACAGTTCTCTCTAATGCAGCTGGTATAGTATGTTCATTGCTTCTGCCTGATTCAAACTCCTGGAGTTAAACCAAAGGCTTTCCTTCCTTTGAATCATTCAGACTCAAAAATATGAAAACATACAGGCCACAGTTTCAAAGATATACCTGTTTTGAATAGGTATTATAAAAACAGCCGCTCTGTGTGGAATGACAGTAATGATTGATCTATTAGGCCTCCATGTCTGATGTGTAGATGTAAAGATACCTCAGCCTCAGTTAATCATTAGCAGCTCTCTTCTGTGAATGATGAATTGATGATAGTTTCTACTGATTGTGTTCTGATAAATGATTAATGTGAACACATGACATCATGGGAATTATGTCAACAGCTCTGGAGCTGTCGATGATTAACCATTGTGTCTCATCCAGTCACAAACCCTCACTTGTGTTCAGTCAGAGGCTTCGCTGACATGTCAGAGATAGACTGGTCTGACCTCTAGTGGACAAACTGTGTTGTGCAATTTTTTATACCAAGCTTACAGAAGTGACAACCAGGCTTCCCATTTACCAATATTATTTAATTTTCAAGCCATTACCTGTGTCTCTCTGTCTTTGTCCTGTAGGGTGGAAGAGTCCTGAACTACAGCAACCCTATCATCCTTTTCCTCTTCTTGCTGACCTTCACTACAGCTACCATCATGCAATGCTTCCTCTTCAGCATCTTTTTCAACCAGGCCAACCTGGCAGCCGCCTGCTGCGGGATTGTGTATTTCAGCCTCTACCTGCCACACATCTTCTGCTTTGCCTGGCAGGAACACATCACCAAAGACATGAAGATCTTAGTGGTGGGTGTCACATCTCATCTCAGCTCTGCCTGTAACGTACATGATGACTGTCCAGCTCTTCTGATTTCACATTATGTAGAACTTATAGCTTTTTTATTATCTCTGTGGATGCAGTAGAAAAACAAAACAAAGTTCTGTACACTCAGACTAAATATGGTTCAGACTGAGGCCTACAGACCTGAACTTATTCTGTTTCTCTCCTCCCAGAGTCTGCTGTCTCAGGTGGCCTTTGGTTTTGGGACTGAATACCTGTCCAGGTACGAGGAGCAGGGTCTGGGTCTGCAGTGGGACAACATCGAGACAAGTCCTCTAGAGGGGGATGAGTTCTCCTTCCACACCTCCATCTGCATGATGGGGCTGGATACAGTGCTGTACGCTGTGCTGGCCTGGTACCTGGACAACGTCTTTCCAGGTCAGTCCATTAGAGGGATGATTGAGGATTTGATAAGATAAGATAGATTTCTTAATATTCCTTAACATTTTCCCTGGAGCACAAATGAACACATTCAACACATTAAATCTGTGCATTTTTTTCATCCCAGGACAATATGGAATCGGCCGACCGTTTTACTTCCCCTTCCTCCCATGTTATTGGCTCAACAGTGTGGCTCCAGCTAAAGGTACACTCGCTTACTTACCTTTTTTTCTTTTTACATGATGCAGAAAAGAAAATATCGTCAGGTAAATATATGATATTTTGTCTGAAACAATACACAATCCTGACCCAGTCTTTTATTTACTCCTTTTTCCTCTTTTAAATGTGGATCAGATAAGAACAGTATAGATAACTTGACAAACAAAGAGCAAGCAGAGCAGCTGAAAAGTGAAGGCAAGGAAGAAAATGAAATTCAAGATGAAGAGAAAGATGAGAAAACAGACCAGGAGAAAAAGAAGGACCAGGACCTGAATGAGGAGGAAAATCAAGACCAGGATCAAGAGCAGAAGGTAAAACAAGAGGATGAAGATGAACAGGAGAGACTCAGACTTCTGGAGAGTAACACCTCGTGTGAACATCAGAGTGAGCGTGAGAAGATGGAGAAGGGGAGCCAAGCTGAGGATGACCGGGAGAAAAACGGTACTTTAGATTTATGTGTGCAGATGGTTGAAGTAATCAGCAGAGAAAACAACCTGCTGGAAAGCTGCATTTCACATGATGTTACAGCTGAGGTTGTCCCCACAAACACACGTTTTCTCTGACTCATGGAGAACAAGTCAGCAGCACAACTTCACATACAATCAGTTACATATCTCATTAAGTATGTTGAAGAAACAATTATACAAGCAAACACTCCATCTCTCTGTTTGCCTACTTTCTCTCTCTGTCTGTCACATTTGTTGTGTGTGAACTCAGAGTCCTTGTGTGTGTGTGTTTGCTCTTTGACATTTGAACACACACTTTGTGAGCTTCGGTTTCACACTGAGTTAATGAGTGATGGAAACTGTTTGCTTCACACCTTATGACATTCCAATGCCCTGATATCATATGTCTCCAACCCCTTTTATGCACAAATGGAGTATAGAGTGAGTTTCAGCACTTTCTGGACTGTCAGAGAAGATGCGGTGTGGCATTCTGAAAATCAGAATCCAACAGAGCTGAAGACTGATAATAAGTCCACATTTATCTAACCTTCATTTAACTTTATGTAACTCAAGTTAGCTGAGTTTAATTTAACCAAACTGAAACAGACTTGAAAGTGTTGGGCAAGCTCAACTTGACCTTCAAATGCCACAACTAAATTTATACTAAATTTTAGCAACACTGAACTAGGGTCTGAAGCTTTATGGCTTGAAATATTACATATCAACAGTATATATACATCAATTTAACTTATTTTACTTAATCCCAACAAAGAGCAAGAGCTTTTTGCTGCAGAGGAAAATGCAGAGGTAGCTTTCTTTTCTTTAAAACTGTCACACTCAGTAATTTAACAACATACTGCAGGGTGTAGCCTCTCAGACCTCCACTCTTTGTGAGGTGATGTTAAAATCTCATTTTATTTATCCTTGCTGTTTGCAGGTCAGCAGTTCTTTGAGGCAGAGCCAGCTGATCTGGTTAAAGGTGTCTGCATTAAAGACCTGGTCAAAGTGTTCACCAGAAGCTCCACTCCTGCTGTGGACGGCCTCAGCCTCAGCTTTTATGAGAGTCAGATCACTGCTTTCCTGGGTCACAACGGAGCAGGGAAGACCACCACCATGTACGTACAGATTCTCTACACCCTGACACACAAAAACAACCACATGTGGTGCTAAAAGTTAAAGAACTGCCTTTATGGTTTCAGATTTGTTACAACTCTGTTAACATCACAAATCTGTCCCTCACAGGTCCATCCTTACAGGTATGTTCCCTCCCACCTCTGGAACAGCCACCATCTACGGACACGACGTTCGCACGGACATGGACACCATCCGTCTGTCTCTGGGAATGTGTCCACAACATAACATCCTTTTCCATCAGTGTGTATCTCGCACTCAAAAAAACACAAACTGAGATGCAGTAAAGAGTTTCAAAATGTTTTTTTCACATTCTTTCTTTTGTAATCCAGTATGACTGTAGCCGAGCACATCCTCTTCTACTCACTGCTGAAAGGACGGTCGCTGGCAGAGGCCGAACAGGAAGTGGAGAACATGCTGCAGGATCTGGGTCTGCCTCACAAGAGAAATGAACTGACCCAGAACCTCTCAGGTCTGTGGTTGTACCCATATCCAAAAAGAAAGCTGCTGCTGTGAAGTCATTTAGTTCTATTTAATGTCTGTCACACGTGTTTTATTGTAGGAGGCATGCAAAGGAAGCTTTCAGTAGCCTTGGCATTTGTTGGAGGGGCTAAAGTGGTGATCCTAGACGAGCCGACTTCAGGTGTGGACCCTTACTCCAGACGCTCCATTTGGGACCTCCTGCTCAAATACCGTGCAGGTACGCTGACCCCTAATGGCTAGATGGAGGAAAGGAAAGTCTTTATATTTATTAGACAGTGAAAATATCTAGAAATGTCTTTTTAATGAGCTGACAGAAAACAGTTTCTCTTGATTAAGAATCACTGCATCTAGAGTTTGACAGGGCCAGGATGATTTTATTTTCAAGACATCAAGTTGCTTCGACAATCTTAACATTAGATTCTTTATTATAGTGTCTAAAGCACCGACTCATGCCGTTAAATTCATGTCATTTGCACTGCTTATTGCGGGTCTCTTTAGTAGTATTTACTTTCACTCATAGATTTTCCACAACTTACAAACTTAAAAATCCAGTTTTCTTACTATAACTTTACGTGTAATTTGAATCTAAAGAAACAGTGGATATGAAAACATAGAAACCATTTGACTTTAATATATTTTTAGAGAACAGTTTGATAATGAATACACTGAACAGATCTAAGAATCAAAAATAAGAATAATTCAAACTGGATCCTGAAACATTTAGTCATAGGTGTGTCACCTGACATCGGGTCTGACAGTTAGTCTAGCAATCCTAGTACCTTCCAAAATACTAGGAAAAATTCCTGAAACAAAAGAATGAAGTGGAAGAAAATTAGAGTTTGCATTTGCTAAATCAGTAGAAGTTAAATCTGTTTATGCTTGATAGATTCATTAAACCACATCCAGGATGACTGTACTGAACCCTCTGTGTAACATACAAGAAAAGCTTTTTTTCTGCATGTGTTTGTCCCAGCACATGTCCGAGTCATTACACCTCTGTATTCCGCTAATCTTCATCCTTCTCACTGTGTCTTGCTGCAGGACGCACAGTGATCATGTCCACTCATCACATGGATGAGGCTGATCTGCTGAGTGACCGGGTGGCCATCATCTCTCAGGGCCGTCTCTACTGCTGTGGCTCACCCATCTTCCTCAAAAACTGCTTCGGGGCTGGCTTCTACCTCACTCTCGTGCGTCGGATGAAACACGAGGCTCCAAAGGTTGGGAAGCATGGAGTCTTTCTGTCAGGAAAAATCCTCCTGTGTACTGGAAAGCGTCTCCAGCTTCCTTGTAAATCTGCATAATTGTCCACCCAGTACTCCAGTTCGGCCTTTGTTCCTCAAGACAGAAGTTTAGAAGCTCACAAAGATTTATATTCAAATATTCATGGAGTCAGTGGAAAACCCTCTCAAACAAAGATATAACACATTTCCACAAACTCGTAAATTCTGAATCCGTAAGCATAATGTGTCTCTGTGAACATGATGAGTTTCACAAGTTTTCTCTCAACGTGTGAACATAAAAAGTTTCTGTGTATAATGATAACATGTAGATACAATTTTTCCAACACATTCAAGTGTTTATTGACGCATGCTGTCGTTATTCGACTCTTATATGACTAGCAGAAAATGGAGACTAAAGACTGCTAGAATAAAAGAAAAACATAATAGCCTCACACCTCTGAGTCTCTGTAAAATGCTGGGTAAAACTACATTCGTGCTTGTTGTAAAAACAAGTTTTCTGTCCACATTTCATCCGGCAGGTCAGCTGTGACTGTACGAAGGATTGTTCCTGTAAATGTTCAAGATGTTCAAAGTTTAAAGCTGATCAGGAGAAGAAGACGAATAGACAGCTAGATGGTGAGGTCGACATTAGTTCAATTGTGATTTCCATGAGCTCATTTCATTAATTAACTTGGTACAAGATGACGCAAAGAGCTGCATCTCCTTTTAGTTCCCATTGATTGACAAAAATTGAGTTATGTGCCTATTATGTCCAGGTAACATGGAGACCATCACAGCTCTGATCCATCATCACGTGCCGCAGGCTCGTCTCATTGAGGCCATCGGTCAGGAGCTGACCTACCTGCTGCCCAACAGAAACTTCCAGCCCCGAGCGTACGCCAGCCTGTTCAGGGAGCTGGAAGAAACTCTGGCGGACATCGGCCTCAGCAGCTTCGGTGTGTCTGACACGTCTCTGGAGGAGGTGAGGGGGAAGGAAACAAATTCAGGTCATAAAATTGGTTCATTTTTACAAATTCACATCAAAACCATAGAATTGAAATAATACGATGATGCATCAAACAGATCTGAATGAGGCAGTTTCTTATTTATGAAAGCATAAACGATACTTTCATTCCAAGCTCTGATCAGCAGTTTAATAACAGGTACAAAAGAAAGTAATGAGAGTTTTATTGAAGCAATCTGTCACACTGCCGCTGCCTGACGTTCACCTTCACAGTCATTAGGCTTTGTTTCATGAGGCTTTCTAATCAGGAGCATCTGTTCATCTCTGTTCCCCTCAATGAAATAACATCAAATGTTTCCTCACAGATCTTCCTAAAGGTCACTGCTGATGGAAATGCAACCAACAGGAAATGTATACAAGGTAAACAAAAAACAGATTTGTTCCTTGATTCATTTTTGTCATCCTGTGGATGAGCTGTGTGGTTTACTTTCTTTTGTATTTTCACATTTTCTATCTGATTCTTTAACCCTTTGACAAAAAATCATCACAACCTCACTCTGTGGAGTTAATGTAGTGTTGGTTAACGTGAAACCTACAAAAGAACAGTTGGCTTTAAGCCCTGGTTAATGCTGCTGCTGCAAGAAAAACAAAAAAAGTTACGTCTTGGTGTTCCAAAAACAAAACCTATGAACCTGTCTTTATTTGAAACACACAAATATAATTTAAATAGTTCACTGTTTTAAGAGAGAACTTTCCCAGCCATAAAATAAATATTATGTTAGACCTGGCTAAAGGGATGGGAATCGAGAACTGGCTCTAGATGACAAGAGGTTGCAGCCGAAGCCTTAAGTTTCCTCACCAATGACTCCCCCTCATTTCCACCAGCCTCATAAAACAGTGACGTTATGTAACAGAGGAGGCAGGCATAACAAACAATGATCAAGGAGTCAAGGGAGTAAACACAACAGACAAGAGACAAATGCAGTGTTTTTCTTTAACTGATATGACAGGGTTAAGACTGCCATGTGCTTGATGCTCTAATCCACCAGTGTTTTGGTTCCTGACCCTGTTACCTGGTGGCTTCACCTCTTGACCTTAAAATCAGATGTAGAGATGTTCTGAATCCTCAGAGTGTCTCAAGAAGAAATACAACATTTGCAGTACTCTGGGGAGAAAATGGATGTTTTTTCCCATCACTACAGTTACAATCATAGACAAACTAGATCCCTGAGGCAGATAGTGGCTGTTCATAGAAAGGATTTGGCTCGCAGCAAGGCCTCTTTAGTGGAGAACAGAACAGAGAGTATTTAGAGGATGGGTCTTGACCTGAGCTCTTCACCGCAGAGACAGACGGGGCTTTGCAAACCAACGGTCAGGTTCCATGTGACGTTCCAGGAGGCGCTGATGGGAAGGGGTCATACCAGGTCAGAGGTCTTCATCTGACCATCAAACAGTTCCTCGCTCTGCTGATAAAGAGGATGCATCACGCAACTCGCTCCTTCAAAGACTTCTTAGCTCAGGTACCCACCCTTTGTTTATAATACAGTATTCTCTGCTCCAGTCCAGGTTTGTCTGTAAGGCAAGCTGTGCATTAACTTTTAATGCAGGAGAAATGATTCTCCATGAAACAACAGTTCAACAAACAGTTCTCTAAAGACAGCAGCAGATCAGAAAAAAATAACAATAATGATAAAGTTAAATATCAATCATAACATTTTCAAAACACAATAACATCTCAGAAAACCCAAAATAAACCTCACAAAAGAGAACACTTCAGCAGATTAAAAAACATGAATTTGAACATGAAATTACACAAAACCAAGCTGTTCAGAAAATCACAGATTGTCACAGCAACAAAAAAGATGGCTGTAAGAAAATGTCTATTCATTCAGCATAATTTGTTACACACACATTTGATACACACACATTTTATAACACGGTGACATTTCAAAAAACCTGTTAGCTCCCAAAACAAACATTTTAGAAATCATAGCATTATTATCCAGAACAACATGATGATAGAAAAAACACATTTCCCCAAACACACCACTTCACACTACTTGATAACATTTCACAAAACAAGACAACAAGACAAAGAATGTTTAGTTGCAGTGGAGATTTCAGCAAATTTAATAATTTTCTCCAAAACCACCACAAAATGTCACAAGTTACTTTTGTCTTAAACATTAAAGACATCTACCTCCATGTTTGTCACATGAAACACGTCTCACGCTTGTGTCTGTTTGTCTTGGTAGATAGTGCTCCCAGCAAGTTTTGTTTTCCTGGCACTTACATTCACTCTGATCGTCCCGCCTTTTGGAGAGTATCCCAGTCTAACTCTCAGTCCATGGATGTATGGGAGGCAGTACACCTTTTTCAGGTGAGCAGAACAGAAACAGGATCACCTGGATCAACATGATAGCAGCCATGTAGGGACTTACAGAGGGGGCTTTGCATTGTATTCTAGCTGCTGAGTTTTGGAGCTGCTACAGTTTTTTCTCAGTGGTACACAAAGAAGAGGATTGCAGCAGTTGATTCAATAAGACATAAAACATACATTAAGATTTTGAGATCTGTTTTAGAGATAAACTGTCATACTAACTTTGTTTTAAGATCATTATGTGCCTTTTTCATATCTTTGAAAGGTGACACCACATTTCTTTATCTGTTGACATGGGTTTAAATACAAGGCTTGAGGTTTCCTCTCAAAGCTCCAGTTTCAGTGACTAAAACTTGACTCTATGGGGATGAATTACAGGAAATACCTTGTGCATTATTTCCTCCTTAAATAAAAGCTGTCAGAACAAGAATAGAGAAACTTAAGCAGGAGTAAAAACTATCAAAACAAGAGCATCAGAAATTGTTGTTTTGAGCCAAAGTTTCTTCTCTTAAGCCCCATATTAACTGGAATACTCACACATTTTCTGGTATTGACACAAAAACACATTTTAATTTTGTGTCTGTCACAGTAATGAACGTCCTCTAGATGCTCAAATGAGATACTTTGGAGAAGTGTTATTGGACAAACCCGGCTTTGGGACACGCTGCATGGCAGAGGAACCACTGGAGTGAGTCACCTCTGACACATTCACATTATTTGTTTGTACTTACTAATGTAAGGACTGTTTGACTGAACCTGGATTATTTGTTTCTGTCAGAGATTTTCCTTGTAACAACATCACCACAGAGTGGGAGATGGGGCTGGTCAACCCTGTCTTGATCGAAATGCTTGCTGGTGTAGAGTGGAACTCTCTCAGACCGTCTCCAGACTGTCAGTGCAGCACAACAAAGAAGCTCACCATGCTCCCTGTGTGTCCTGAGGGGGCTGGAGGCCTGCCACCTCCACAGGTAGCACTCTAATACTGAAAATACCACTGACTACTCTGTTTGACCTTTCACCTTCACCAGTATGACCTTCATCTTGATCCTATGAGAAGTAAAACCTTGTGTGATGTCTCTACTTTTATCTCTCAGATAAAGTAGTCTGGAGATATAGAAAGTTAGAGGAGTGTGTCGTCAGCGTATGGATTAAGCTTCACTGATCAGTCAGGGTGTTAAGGTGCAGCTTCAGAAAACAGACTATAAGCTGTGTTAGCATGAGATCTGATTGTTAAGATGTATGTAAACAGCTGAGTCAGGTTGAGATTGACCAATTTATGACCTCATTCGGACCTCTGCGTGTCTAGAAAACATACAGACTATCTGAACTTAAGTGAAAACTCTGTATTATTTTGTGTGACAGAGGATCCAGTCAACAGGAGATGTTCTCATGGACCTCACAGGCAGGAACATCTCAGACTACCTGGTGAAGACTTACCCCAGCCTCATCAGAACCAGGTTTGCGATTCTTGCAATGATGTTGAAATTAGCTATCAACATAGGAAAAAAAAACCCTGTGTGCTCCGACACAAGTTTTTATCTGAGGGTATATCGTAATATTTGAGATATTTTTCATGTTCAACAGATTTTCTTTTTTTAATCTCTTTTCAGCTTGAAGAGCAAATATTGGGTGAATGAACAAAGGTAATCTTAAGGTTTTTTTTTACTCTAGTACATTACAGTAAGGAATTTATATATGAAGTAAAAAGATACACACTGACAGTACCTTTTGGTGTAAGGGTCAGTGTTTCAAGTGTCAGTGTATCACTGTGTCTATCACTACTGAGTTAGTGTGACCATATTCATACCAAATGTTTGATATGCAGTGTTGCCCTCCCATTACAGAAGAGGGGCTGGTAGGTTCTTTTTGAGTATCAGGAGATATGATCTTCTTCTCTGTGATTTACAGGTATGGAGGTATCTCAGTGGGAGGACAGCTTCCTCTTTTAAATGTGGAACCAAAAACCATCCAGGATGTGGCAGCACAGCTGGGTGGACTGCTTAATGTTACTGGGGTAATGCTTCAAAATCCAGACCATGTAGCCTACTGTGTAGTATTGTCTCACTTTAACTCGATTGGTCTTTTTCATTGTGGGTTATTTCATTTTTATTGCAGGGCCCACATTCCAGAAAAACCCTGGAGGACATTGGGATGTTTCTGAGACACATGGAGACTGAAAACAATGTCAAGGTCAGACCAAACAGGCCACCACTGGGGTGATGCATCATTTTTTCACAACCTGGTAAATACTTAAGCAGATCGTTCACCATCTTCTCTCAGGTTTGGTACAACAATAAAGGCTGGCACGCTATGGTTTCTTTCATGAACGTCGCCAACAACGCCATTCTTCGTGCTAACCTGCCAAAAGATGCTAACCTGAATGAATACGGGATCACAGCTATCAACCACCCTCTGAACCTCACCAAAGAGCAGCTGTCTGAGATCACTGTGTAAGCAACCAAAGGTTCAGCGATTATATCTTAGAATTTCTTTTCAATTCAGAAAAAGAAATGATGGTACTTCCTCTGCTCCTCTCTTCAGCCTCACCACCTCAGTAGATGCTGTGGTTGCCATCTGCGTTATATTTGCCATGTCCTTCATCCCGGCCAGCTTTGTCCTCTATCTAATCCAGGAGAGGGTGACCCAGGCCAAACACCTGCAGTTTGTCAGTGGTGTCAGTCCATTGATCTACTGGATCAGCAATTTTTTCTGGGACATGGTACAGCAACTCTGACACCTTCTTAAATGAGCATCCTGACAAATTAGCATATTTCAGCAAACCACAGGGCTCTGAGCTGTGCCGTTTGTAAGAGGGACCAGGTCAAAACACCTGAATGTCAGATGTTGATCTAATCTTTGCGCATGAAAGCTGCTCTAACGTCTGCTGTGACTCCTCTGTTTCCAGCTGAATTACACCCTGAGTGCAGCCATGGTGGTGGAAATCTTCATCTTCTTTGATAAGAAGTGCTACACATCAAGACACAACCTCCAACCTCTTATTTCCCTGCTCATGCTTTATGGGTTGGTTTAGCATTTCCAAATGTCTTTGTTCCTTATTTTGAAACCATTGATGAAATTGAGAGACGTATTAATCTTTTTCTCTGTTATTTTTATTGAGTTTATTTTCTTTTTAAAATCATTGACTAAACTAACATCAGGCCATCTCTGGACCAGAGAGAAATGAAAGCACATACATTGTTTTACCAACAGGCTGATGCTATACTACAGGCTCACAAGGATATCTCTATTTCTCTTACTCCAAATGAGGGATTTTGTGTCAGTTTCCATCATTCTAAAGTGTTTTCCTAAACATGACAAATATAGTAAATTGAGTCAGTTATTATTTTATCACAGTATTTGACCTCTGTATTTACCCTCCAATGTTTTTCTCTTCTGTTATTATTCAAATATTAGATTGCAGCCCTTTGAACATGTTTCTATTTTTGTCAGGCTTTAGATTGTTTCTCTGTCGTCCTCAGCTGGTCTGTGACTCCCATGATGTATCCAATGTCCTTCATATTCAGCGTCCCCAGCACAGCGTACGTCTCTCTGTCGTGTATTAACCTCTTCATCGGCATCAACACCAGCGCCATGACCTTCATCCTGGACCTGTTTGAGAGCACCACTGTAAGACCTGGACATTTGATTCTCTAATCTTTACCCTCTCTGAATCTTAATTTTTGCAAACTGATTTCCTCCTACAGACTCTGTACAAACTTAACCAGCTGTTAAAGACTGTGCTGCTCGTCCTCCCTCACTACTGCCTGGGCCGAGGTCTCATCGACATGGCTATGAACCAGGCCATGACTGACGTCTACGCTCGCTTTGGTAATTATGAGGCATGAAGTAATGAATTTTACCCTTCTCTCTCAGGCTGTGATAAACTTACAACAACAGAATACTCTGTCAGCCACAACTTAAATCTCTGAATAAATGTTAAATCATTAAGTTTATCAGGATTAAGTAGTTTACATAGTATTTACTGTCAAAACTCCCTCATGTAAACCCAACATCATGTTTACCCCTGGTATTCAGATGTGTCTTGTTTCAAACATGCGTCATGACTCTAATCATCATAATAAGATTGTTTTATTCTAGTCTGCACTTAGTTTAAGTCTTGATCATTATGAACGAGATCATAAAAACATGCTCCCATCCACAACCACGTCACTATTCAGCTCAAACTTAAACTCAGAGCACACCAAAGCACTTCTCACATCAGCTAATAAACTTAAGGGAATTTAAAAGAATATTTAACCTCTCATAGTGAATGGTGAAAACTGTTTAATCAGGAATTAGGACATGTTAGAGCAACTGGATGGACAAAATTAACCCATTGGAGCCCTTTGAATTTTAAGTTTAGATTGGTGGTAGATCTGAAACCAGACAAGATTGATCAATCATTCTTTATGCATAGAAAAAAATTAGGGAGTTAAACTTTCGTAATGTTTATTTCAATATGTCCCAGAATGCCATTTCCTTTCACTAATATGCTTTCAGAATTCTAGTTCAAAGTGTAAACATCAAAAACATCATGATCCAAACTGTGTTTTTTTTCTTAAAGGAGAGAGATGAGACCTTTAAAGGATGACCAGTCTGTGTCAAAGTCTGATAGCTTTTCTGACAGGTGTGACCTATTTCCTCTCAGGTGAAGACTACAGTCCAGACCCCTATGACTGGGACTTCATTGGGAAGAACCTCTTTTGCATGACTCTGGAGGGATTTGTCTATTTCACCCTGAACCTCCTCCTCCAGTATCGATTCTTCCTGGATCACTGGTGAGGAAAAAAAAAAATTAGACTTACAGAGAAAATATTGAGGAGCTTTTTTTTGGTTGTAATAAAAATAAATGATTCCTGTATCATTGCATGCCCAATTAACATCTAAGATTCAACACTACAGGAGCTGTGTTTGAGAGTTTATTTCTGTCTATAGGATCTCAGAGTGCTCACAGCCTTTGATCTTAAATGAAGATTTAGACGTGGCTCAGGAGAGAGAGCGGATCTATGAGAAGGAAAATTCCAATGACATTTTACGTATACGTGACCTGACTAAGGTGAGACACTCCTCTTGTCAAACCATGACCACTAATTAAGGATTTGATATACCAGAAATGAGTTCATGTTTGTTTAACTATTCTCATCATGGCTTTCCAGACGTACCAAGGGACGATCATCCCTGCAGTGGACCGGATATGTGTAGGAGTCTCAGCTGGAGAGGTTTGTGATGTTTTTCAGGTCAACAGGAGAAACTTTGTGGTTGATTCCCCCATTATGTTTCATGTCCTGATTCTCTGCAGTGCTTTGGCTTGCTGGGGGTAAACGGAGCAGGAAAAACTACAACGTTTAAGATGCTGACTGGAGATATCGATGTCACCTCAGGAGAGGCCTCAGTGGCTGGTTACAGGTCAGTAACAACAGAAAACACAGATGTCCTAGTTTTGTAATCAGCATTCTTGTGATTTTATAACTTTTCCCTTCTCCCAGCATTTTGACCAGCATCCTGGACGTCCATCAGAACATGGGTTACTGTCCACAGTTTGATGCCATTGATGAGCTGCTGACAGGAAGAGAACATCTGCACCTCTACGCACGACTACGAGGGGTCCCAGAGTACGAGATCACCAGGGTGAGATTTGACTTTTGAAAGCCATGAATCATTTTAGTTTGCAGTAAGCTGTCTGTTTAACAATTTTGATAATTACATGTTGTATGGAGCATATGTTCCTGAGATAATCCAGAGAGTACAAGGATATCTTAATGATTCATTGTATGTCATATAGCTTTAATGGGAGACCAAAGTGAGACTGATAATAAATGAAGAAGCATTTTTTGATGCAAACGGGAAAAACAACAAAGCTTGTCTCTTTGAGTTGTCAGAAATAAACTTGCCTCATTCATCTCTCTTTCTTCTCAGAGCTTTGATGTGACATTCCTCTAAACAGAAATGAGTCAAATGTCACAGCTTTGAAGATTGTTGCTGCTATCTTCTTATGTACTGCAAAAACAAAAACAAAAACCTGTATGTATTTTAAGTAGAAATGCCTTTTTTGACTTGATATGAGCCACATTTACCTTTCCAGACAAGCCATGTGTCTAATTTCAGGACATTTAAAGGCAAAAATGATGCCTGCATTACTTGTAACGCTTAGAAAAATCTGCTAATGGGGTAAGAAAAGATTGACTTGTCAAGGTCCTTGTAACTAGAATAATGTCTCATTATAAGATTTTCTCATTGGTAGGTTTTTTTCTGTGTTACAAGCAACCCAGACATCTTTTTTGTCTTTTAATAATTTGAAACAAGACATTGTTATTATGATTCTGGACTGGTCTGGTAAATATGGCTCATATTAAGTCTGAAACAATATTCTTTCCTTCAAATAAGACATGAAGACTTGCTTGGGTTCTAGTTTTTGCAGTGTGATCTGGTTGTTTCCTGGCATTGCCTTTGATACTGAGGTTTTTGTATGAAAGTTGCAGCTTCTTCTGTGCCAAAGTTTGTCTGAATGGTCTCCTCAGGTTGCGGAGTGGGCCATCCAGAAGCTGGGTCTGTCTGAGTACGCAGGTCAGAGCGCTGGGACATACAGCGGAGGAAACAAGAGGAAACTGTCCACAGCCATCGCCATGATTGGCTGTCCTGCTCTGGTGCTGCTGGTAAGAAACATAGAGAGGATCAGCATCATGTTTGGTGTTACTGTGTGGATGTGAACGTGCCTGTTCTTCTTTATTACGACACTTCAGGATGAACCCACCACAGGTATGGACCCTCTGTCCAGACGCTTCCTGTGGAACTCCATCATGAGCGTCATTCAGGACCAACGTGCTGTGGTCCTCACCTCACACAGGTAAACTCTCTGCTCTTTATGCTTTTACTGTCACGAAACACAATGTAACTGTATTGTTTGTGTTTGCAGCATGGAGGAATGTGAGGCGCTGTGCACACGCTTAGCTATCATGGTTAATGGATCCTTTAAGTGTTTGGGAACTATCCAGCATCTCAAATACAAGTCAGTCATGTTGATTCTGTATCTTCTATCACATTTTAATACCAAATATCCCTAAAACTATGAAACATAAAAGCATCTTCCCATCCTTGATTTTTTAACTTGAATATAGGTTCGGTGACGGCTATGTGGTGACCATGAAGATCAGCTCAGCAAGACCCGGTTTTCCTCCTGACCTGAACCCTGCTGAGGCGTTCATGGAGAGCACATTCCCCGGCTGCATCCAGAGAGAGAAACACTACAACACACTGCAGTACAAGATCTCCTCCTCCTCACTGGCTAAGATCTTTCAAATGGTCCTGGCAAACAAAGAGAAGCTGAGGATAGAGGACTACTCTGTGTCACAAACCACTTTGGACCAGGTCAGTGATGTCTGGGATCTGATTTCCTCTGTTTGTCTTTCTGTAACAAGTGGAAGCTGCTTTTTTTTCTTGTGCCCAAGTTTCACCAGCAGCCTTAAAGCTACTCCCCTTTCCTCCAAAGTCCAGTTCATCATTTGTCTGTTTATCTATTTATTTACACACTTGATCAGTTATCACACAGAAGTCAAAACAAAACACCCCCAATCAAACAACAAACAACAAACAACACAACAGACAGGTTTGATAAGAGGAGGTCAGCAGGTTAAATTTCAGTCTTTGTGTCCCTGCAGGTTTTTGTGAATTTTGCTAAACAACAGTCGAGAGAGGACGATGCCATTGTGCTGCATCCAAAAGCAGCAGGAGCTCAGAGATTTGTTGAACACGTTCCACCTAAATCTGTGGAGAAGTGAACGCACAGAAGAGAACTTCATGGAAACACTGCAGGTGGTTTCTGCGGTGTTGACAGCCCGCTGCCTGTGGATAAGTGTGTATGTCAGGAGTGAATAATGTTCTTTGGTACAAAAACACAAAGGATGTTCCTGAAGAAGACTTTTTGGAGCTGTTTTTGGTGCTTTGCCTTGACATGCGGTCCATCATGGAGGCCACCACTTTGCTGGGGGCTGCACTGTTATTTGTCATGAGAGCATACTTCATATACTCAGCTCTTCTTTTTGAGTCAGCCGTGACTTCTTGAAGTATTAATGTGCCTGTTATTTACGTGTTCTTCTCACCTCATAGGCCTTACAGAAGAATTAAACTGAGCTTAGGACTTTACTGATGATTTGTTTTAATGATGATGTGAAAGAAGGATCAGCTCTGCGTATATTTGTACTTCAGATGCCAAGCATGAAACTTCTTGTGGCCTTTTTAGGGATTTAAGGAAAAGCAGTTTAGCACTTTATTGATGTAAATAATGCATCAGTTTTATCAAGCACCCCTTAAAAAACTGCACATGCAATCAAGCTATTTTTGAAAATAACCTTTTGCTGCTACAAAGTAATTTGATGTTTTTATGCCAACGTTTGTTCAATCTTTACTTTTTGTCATTTTCATATGTGACTCATCTACATCTCACCAGCACAAGGTGTCAGTAAAGATAATTTTAAGATCAGTATCATGCTGATTAATGTCACATTTTCTTCTCTGAGGTGTCGATCCTTTTTTTCCTGGTTGCTTGATGTTATGCAGGAACATCAACACAGTCTCTGTTTGCCTGATAAAGATCTAGCACTGAGATGTCACCAATAAACACTAATTTTTGCAAGTTTGACAGTGTGTGGGTGTTAACCTTTGATATTATTGCGTGATATATGCTGGCTGACACACCTGCCCTGAAACATAGATGTGCCAAGTAACCTTCTTTTGTACATCTTACACACTAACATCAATCAATAAAGATGATTACTGATAAATGATTAGATATTTTTGACTTAATTAAAGAAGCCAGATCAACACATGTAATCAATAAATATATTTAATATGTGTAAAGGCAGCATAGAGAGGAGAATATTACAGCAGTAGATTTATTTCACCCCATAACTGAATGCGAAGTCAAAGTCATTAAAAACATTAACTGTGACTAACACACTTTATTGCTTAGATATTATTGCTTCTGTTTCTGCTTCCCCCTGCACATCATTGTATAAAAAAACCTGCATAGTTGTGAAAATGTCTCTGTTAAGTGAAGAAAACATCCGTACACGTCTCCATGTTTCTCTCCCTGTCAGAGGATGAGAGGGATGATGGCTGTCCGCTGGTCGGGGTAATCTTTGAACTCTCTGCTGTACGCTCTGTGCTTCCCTTTGGCCCAGATACTCATCTGAAAGAAGCCTAATAAAGTGTACAAGGCCACTGCAACACAAACAAACTAATATAAAACACTTCAGCTCTGGTTATTGGTCTCATGTGTGGATTTATCATAAAGAATAACTGTACACACCTGGAAGACACTGAGTCATGATGGAGAAGCTCACCCAGGTGCCTACCTGGAAAACATGGAAAAAAAAAACAGCAAAACAAAGTCAGCGAGAAGGAGTGTGTACATAAGTGATGAGATGTTTTTCTGCAATGAATTAATAATAAATAAACTCTTTGTTTTACCTCATATGTGTAGTTTGGACAGGACACAAAGTAAAACAGCCAGGTGAAAGGGTTTTTAGTCGGCACAGGGAACCTTCGGCCTTTGGATCCTGACAGATTTAAGATTTTTATAAATGTGTTTCTTCAAATGCACAATAGAACTTCCTGACTGTGTTTAGTTTCAATCAGAATGAATATTTTGATGACACTGAATGATCAGGAACAAGGAAGTGGCTTATATGGTTTAATCCCACACAATCTAAATAAACTGATCTTAAACTGCCTGAAAAACTTGGTGTTTAACCTCTCTAAAGGTACAAAGTGAAGGGTGTGGTGCGCAACAAGCTTCTTTTCCAAAACTGAGCAACAGAGGGCGCTAAACTTACAGAAAGAAAGCCTTTCACTGAGGCAAGTGTCTGGTTTGACCTTTCCAGGTGACTGTAGCAACATGGCTGATTGTGGACACACTGCACACATGAGCAGCTCAGTCTCAGGTAACATGTTTTTTTTGTATTGTCTCTGCACTGATTCAGATTTGTTTCTTTATTTATCACAGTCATTTCTGCAGACAGAACCCTTTAAGTCTGACACTTGTTAAAACATAAAAATGACCAGTCAGTAACTCACCGTCTCCTCTGAGGTTATTTAGAGTCAGGTGGATGGAGAAGTTTCCCAGTTCACACACCTGCAGCAGAAACTACTTTCACTTCATCTGAGCTGAGCAGGTGAACTGATCTGACTGAATGAGGGCGTCCTGTTTACTTACTTACCACAAATAAGACTAATGCACAGTTAACCTGAAGTTCCCCATATGCTGTGGGCAGAGAGAGAGAGAGAGAGAGAGAGAGAGAGAGATGACTGAGTGAAAGAATACTTGGAGCTGGGCAATGAAGCGCAAATTAGATTAACTCACCATATGGTCTGCTGTAAGAATCTAATTTAGACTACAATATTTCTTTAACCTAAAATGTGTCAGAATACCAGATGCTTTTTTTGCAGTAGATGTTTTATGGTCTACACCAGTGTTACTCAACCCTGCTCAACCAAAGAACCAAGGTGTGAAAACTACATTTTCAAGAGCAACAATACCAGTGGTGAAAAGTGGCAAAAACTGCAAGAAGCAGCCATATGAATTTCTATAAGGTGGCAAAAATGGACACAGCAAAAATCAGTGAAAAAGGTTGAAAATTGAGAGAAAACTTAGAAAACTTAGAAGTAGCAAAAATAAGGTCCTAAAGTGGCACAAAAGTGGCAGAAAGTGACTTAAACTGGCCAAATGTAGTCACTATAAAAATAGTTTTGGATGCACAGAATTGAACATACTTTTCAGAGGCCAGACATTTTTGTTTAAGATCAAATTTGCCTTAACAAAAAAGCTCTTCATTTATAAAAAGTTATTTGTTCCTAGTTTTATCTCTCAACTATGGTGTTCTTTTAAATGAAGAGTGATTTATTGCCAGTTTGTTCAACAACACATGAGCAGGGAAATAAAAAAAATCGCAAAATAAATCATAATTGCAATATAAGGAAAATAATTCCATTTAGGTTATTTTTTTAAGCCCTGGTTGCGAGGCTATCAATCTCTGCTAACAGAGTCAGCTCTACCACCTCATTTAGATTATTTTAAGAACCTTAAACTAAAGCCTGATACCAGTGTCAGTGTCCAACACAGGCAGGAGAACTGACTGCCCTGTGGGTGAAGCATTTACTTCTGACAGGTACCTCATATGATTACATTTGAAAAAGCACAAAGCTTCTCTTCTACACGGTGCAGAAAATATCTCAAAAAAACAATGTGAATGTTTATGTTTGTGTTTGTGTGTGTCTGTATCTTACATGGAGGTGTGTACAGAGGGTGGTTGATGTAGTAGGCCAGCCAAGCTGAGAAACCCCAGTAATAGGCACAATTCTAACATAGAAGACAAGAACAATAAAGGTGTTGAAATATTTAGATGTACTTATCTGAATTTAAAAATTTTGGTTGTTTTTCCATCCTTAAACTTGCAATCTCTCTGAAGGCAAGCAAGTGGACTATGTTGTGTTCACTCTGTAAACAAGCTCTCTATCTCTTATTTCAAAACTTCTTCAAATGGCACGATGCTCATTTTGTTCAGGGCCTGTTTTTTCCTGTTAACTGATAATGCAGTGTTCACTAATTCTTTAGTCTTTGTAAGGACACTGTGGTCCAAATCACTGCTGGTACAAAATGTTAAACTGCTGTTTCCTGCCATAGAATTCACAAACTCTTCAACTCCTACATTAATCGTTTAATTTAGGACAAACAGATTCATTTGCTTGTTTTTTTGTTAAATTTCTAAGACATTCAAGGAATGAATCTGAACCAGCGAGCTCTCATCTGTTAACTGGGCTGTGAAGCTGTTTCTAAGCAGGTTTCTGTACCAGAAGAAGTCCTCAGGCTAAAACGTGGCCTGAACAGCTGCTGTGAGATGAGGAAAAGAGGTGCTATAAGAGGTTCTTCTTTTCAAGGGTAGTAACATTCTCACCCTGATTATGGTCCTGAGAGGCATGGTCCCTGGAGAGAACCGATGCACGAAGATGGTTTCTATCAACCTCTTCACATAGTGGAAGGTGTGACAGGCACATGCCAGTCTGATAGACACAGAACAGAGAAAAGGTCAAGTATGATCAGTAAACTGAGGCTCTTGTATTCTTTTTATGGATTTAATTTCATCTGCAGAATATCTACAATTTATCCTCTGCTACAACTGAACATCTGTGATTTTGCAAAAGCCAAACAAAGCAACACAGAATGATTGAAACAAATGCCCAAATATGACATATTAGAGGTAGGTCACATAGAAAGTGATCCTCTTCTCAGAGAATTTTGTTGTAAGACAAAAATATGTGTGTAATTCACAAAATAGATAAATGCATAAACTTAAAAAACAACAAAACATTCACTCTTATCTAAACAGAAAACTTCCTCCACCATGTGATGGTTTATCTCAAGCAAAAAGAAAAAAACCCAGCACTTAGTACAGTTGTTTCACAGTTCAAGTTTCCTTACATGACGACAGGTTTGGAGGTAGATATGTATCTGTGTGAATAAATGAATGGCACCCGGAAATAGAAGAGGAGGTAGGTGAGAAGAGCCCCGATGCTCTCTGATAAAAACACCTGCAAACAGAAAAACAGCAGATGATGTTTTTGCAGTTCTCTGAGCAGAATCACTAACCTCAAACTCAAACCTGCAAAGAAAAAATATATATTCAGTGAGTGAGTGACAGCAGACACAAACTAAATTGGGAACACCACAGCATCTAACATTGATTTTTTTTCTTCATCTCTTTGACTTTTAGCTCATCTGTGGTTCCCTCACCATGGTCCAGCCCAGCTGTGGACCCAGGTCTCTGAAGTAAAAAGTGGCTGATGTTCCCACAGGTAGGTTGCGTAAGATTTCCTCGTCTCTGAGGGATTTGTCCTCTGCAAGAAAGAAGAAAAAAATACATATGCTTGACTCAGCATTATAAAATCTGTCAGTGTTTTTTAAAACAGAGCTGTGTGGTGCAGGTCGTTGAGCTTTAACCTGCTGTTTTCAGAGGTTTTATCTGCTCTTGTGTCTTCCTCCTGCAGCTGCCGGAGCTCAGGCTGGGTTAATGTGTTAAACTAATTGGATGACATTTTTAGCCCGTCCTCAGAGGGAACTGGCCCACATTTTCACCAGGACCTCTGCTCTAATTTTTAGTGTCAAGGCAGCTTTTATAGAGGTCATAATGTAAATTTATGTACTCTATAAATTTCTGTAAATATATTTGAATGCTCTCTTCTTCCATGACGAAATTATAGATAAAACAGATGCTGATTCTGCACTGAGCAAGGCTTTATAGAGGTGTTACCTCCTGTCCCTCAAATCTGCAGACCATTGCAGAAATCAGACTTTTGATTGCACTGAGCAAAGACAACAACTTCATCAGACTCACTGATCATAACCACCTTTCACTCACCAGTCTGCTGAAAGAGAAGTTCTGAGTATTTTCTCCAACTCCAAGTAAAGCAAAACAAAGGTACGACACGCAATGAAAATAAAGCTTCAAACAGTGTAAAACAAATAACCAATCATTGTTTATGGATGGCCAATCAGATTTTGATGTCATCCATACCACTGTCCACCTTCCTGGAGCATTACTTTTTCCTTATTCACTAATAAGCCTTTGGCCCTTTTATTGTTGAAAAAGGAAACAAAGGCCCCAAAATGATATAAAAGAAATATATTTTTTAAAACTTGGAGAGCCTTGTTTCCCTCTGAAGCTGGAAATTGTTTTAAAGCATGCATTTAGAATACAATCCAACTACAATCCAACTATATACTTACTAGGATCAAGCTTCAAGGCCTGTCTCGCTGGATACCAGTGAGGATCTGGACACACACACACACACACACACACACACACACACACACACACACACACACACAAATTTAGGCTGGCACGCATAGATTTTGGCCCCATGCTTGATAATAATTGATCACAGTGCAAGCAGCTCTGAAGCATATTTATGATGGGAACAACATATAGAAAACAACCATGTACTATCAAAGCAAGGTGTTCTTTCAGTGGTGTAAAATTGCGATCACATGCTCACATGACTTGTGGATCAGGCTCTTGATGTCTCCGATTGTTGATTGCGGCCTCACCTAAGTCAGATACAACATGCAGGGTGTCATCTTTGTGCCTTCATGGTGCAGAGGTCCATAAAAAATACTAAAAACAAACAAAAAAGAAGAAAACAAACAAGCAAACAAACAAACAAACAAATGCAAACAGAAAATAAAACCTATAACAGTTAACCCTGTAAAGTCTGCCCCATCAAAAATGTTGATCAACCCTTTGAACAAAATCAAAAAAATCAAAAAAATAAATGTCACATTGGATGTTTTTGGCATTTTTTTAAGTAATTCTGCATTCTTTCATGTTTCATGTTATTATTACCAAAACGTTTTTAAAAATTTATGATTTTCCAAAAAAAAAATAAAAAAATAAGGAAGTGTTGATGACTTCATGAAAGAAGCTACTTACAAAAAGGCTTAGATACAACTTTAGCTGCCTCTAGTAGTATAAAAGGTGAGAATACATTTCATTTTTTTTGTTTCTTTACATTTTTTGAAACAGGTTTTCAGGGAAACTACTTATTATTTTGAAGAGAAAGAGGTCTTTGAAGCTCATGTATCAAAGATGTTATTTTTGGCGTTATAGGGTTAAAACTTCAGTGTACCTTCTCTAAGAAACAGAGCTGCTCTTTGGTCTTTGCGTCCAGGATCTTCACCTGAAGAAGAAACAAGGAGCAGGTTTATTACTCTAACAACTGGGTCCTTTGGTTTTTTTTCTCTTATTAACGTGAGTGATATAGGTGCCTCATGCCTCATTTCTTTCACAGATGATCAGACACTTTGCTTCTCTGCAGCTTCAGCTATAAAACTAATCTGAGTAAGAGCTGGATCTCTCTCCAAACTCAGCCAGCAGGTTGTAAAAATATGTTTATGATGAACTGGACGGCTGGAAGAGCAGGACACATCTATGAAAAGTAAAACACAAAGACCTGGCACAGCCTAATAGCAAATAAATATATGCCCAACTACACATCTAATTTAAAGATAAACACACATACACCTGTTTTTTAAGGTTACGAGGCAAAGCACAGATATAGCGTTCTAACTTGTCAGGGTAAATATTACAGTTATATGACCCGTCTCAGTCCTGGAAGAGTCTCAACCTCTTTTCAAAACAGCTTTATTAATCCCTCTGGGGTAGTTCGGCTTCTGCATAGACTAACACAGTGAAATGCAGACAAGACATAAAGTTGAAGAGCCAAAATGTGAAATAAGGTCGCCAATCATATGGACATCAATTCACATTTTCTTCGAGGTTTTCATTAAAATTTTGTGATTCTTTTTTTTTTTTTATACCTTGAACTACATTTCCCATCATACCGTGCTTGTTTTGCAAAAATTTGAATGCAGAAGAACAAGAAAACACTGTTCAAGTAATTCATCTTACTTGGTTTAAACGCTGGCTTTTGAACGTCACTTGCGCTCTACCTTCTAACAAACACAAGCTAATAATTGTAGGAAATGTTGTCTGAGTGTTCAAAGCCTCAAATCAGATCACAACTTCTTTTTAACATATGGCCTGAAAGAGAAAAAAAACAAAATTGTGATTTGTATCAGTGTGTAGAAATAAAACAAAGTAATGGTATAAATGTGAGACACCAGCAGACAAGGATTACATCAGGTTTCAGCTAAAGATTAGATTATAAAACATCAGGGTAGAGGATACTGGGATAGATTTATTGAAAATCCTCTCTGAAAATGATCTATTCATTACGGCAGCAGTGTGGGGCCAATTTTGTTACAGAAATTTTCTGTGGGGGGGGCAAATTGAGGTTGAAGTTGAAATAATGAGAATAAAATGGAGATACAATTTGGAGATTAGGGTCAAAATGAGGACATTAAATAGTCAAGACAATACGATTGACAAAGTTTGCAGTTCTATCACTTCAGAAACTTTCTATTACACCTGAAAACTGTCGTTTAGGCTCTTGCAGCTGCTGTTGCTGTCAATTGCGCCTTTTGAGGCCCTGCATGCTACTTGTAAACATCAGGGCAGGTTTTTGGCTTTTTTCTCAACATTTCAACTTTATTCCTGACATTTTGACTTTAATCTCCATTGGTCCAAAGTTGTTTTCTCTATCAAAATTGCCCCCAATCCACTTCTGTAGTTATATGCAGATTGTGAAATTAAATATTTATATTACTCAGTGATATTTGTTTCTATCTGACTGAGTCCAGTAATCTCAGGCTGAGTAATGAGTCTGCTTGAGTCACACAGGAAGGAAGCGGTGGTGTTGTTGTCCTGCTGCTCTCTTCCTCTCCTCCTCTTCGTTTTAATTAGACCGTGTCAGCTGTGATCTACGACATATGCACACAGGACGGTGGGTGGCGGCCCACAATTTGCCCTGAAAGCACTGCGTACTGTGCTGCTCAGCAGAGCTGTCCTCACTAAATTGGTTCCTTTACTGGACAGTGTAATAACCGGCTAATGGATACCCAAAGATCTGCTGAGTATACAGAGAGAGAGAGAGAGAGAGAGAGAAAGAAAAGAGAGAGATGCATGTTTGCACCGCAAAAACACTTGTTGTCTGAGTTAGTTTTGATCGTATGATAGATTTCACTCCGTCTCTGTCTTCAGGAAAAACCTTCATGATATAAATTTTCTCCTCTACAAGGCATATCTTTCCTTTCCTTTTTTTTTCTCTGTTCTTCACACCGTTTTATGGTGACCTAATCTGCACTGACTCCAGCCATCTAAAAGGAAAAACATGCTGAAGAATCTGGGATGACACAAATCATCAAACAGGCGGCATAAGTAGAAAGAAAGCAACCAGAAATCTGTAAACTGAAAGAATTTGGCAACAGAAAGTTTAGACAACACACTTGAAGTGCGAGATGCAAAATCAAGAAAACAACAGCAAAGAAAAAAAGCACATTTAGACATGACAATAAAAGTGCTCTAGGTCTGTAGGGGGCACCCATGGAACCAGTTTTGTCATAATCTGAAAAATATTTACCAAAAATCATTTATTCTAATTTGGAGATTTTGCTTTAAGTGCTGCAAATGATGTTTTATAAGTTGAGAAGAGGACTGAAGGCTCAAACTCAGTGTTTGTTGGCTGGCTCCACCATAAAACTGCTTTCTCCTGTTGATCATTTGTTGCGGAATGGCTTTGTCATAAAAAGTAAGATTTTCACATGAAAAAATCACTTAAGAATTACAGATGTAAAAAAATAATATTTCATGTCTTATCTTTGTTCAGTGTGTATTCATGCTCTGCAGCATGTGAGGCTCATGTGCGCTGATGTCTCAGTGAAGTGCATCCTCAGAGATTGCTTTGTTTTGCCTTCCATCTGCTAACCTGCTCAGCTGTATTCTCGGGGCACATGTTGATGCATCTGCGTTCACACAGACAATCCCGAGTGTCATTAAGGCCGTGTGTTGTAAAATGGTGTGCACTCAGATGTGCTGTGCCCTTGTAAATCTGATTATCAAGCGCTGTGCTCCTCTCAGGGGAGTACAGGGCACTGCTGACAGCACAGGTCAGACTGAACATGTGCCTGCATGCTTCACAGGGCTTCACTGGGCTCTGTGTGTGTGTGTGTGAGGGTGTGTATGTTCGGTCTGTGTGGAAAGAGAAGAAATTGAAGTGGTTCATAAACAAAGACATACTGTTTTTACCTTTGACTCTAAGTCTGGTATGATATAATACAGGTTTCCTCACCATCCCTGGCTTGAATAACCAAAGTAATTGATACTAAGTGCAGAGGTCTTGGCGGTAATGACTCTTCTTCCTGTGAGAGCTGATGAGTGTAGCGCCTGATCCTGAACCTCAGGATCATTAGCTCTGTCTCTGAACATGATGATCTTGAAGCTGATGAGTCTAATGCTGCAGCCAGGCTTCAGTCGTTGTCATTTTTTGCTCTGCAGAGACACAAACTTGACCGAGATAATCTCAGCGCCATGAATAGAGATCATCACAGCTAAATGACAGTATGCCTTTTCCTATTTCTCTCTGAATGCTGTAAGGAAACATTACAGGCACATTTCCTGATTACAGGTCATGCAGTGTCAACTGTGTGCCTTATTTTGTCCTAAAATAACCCATGAAAACAATGACTGTGATAATCAGCCTTGTGGGAGCCAAGTAAGTGAACTAAACACCACAGTATGATGTTGTTTGGCTGAATGTCCTGTAGCATTTTATGAAAAACTAGACTCCAAAGTACCAACTGCTCCTCTACAGAGTTTCCCCCAGAATGGACTTCAAGAGAAGAGGGGGTTATTTCAAAAACCCCAGAACTCAATAATGGAGATGGCTTTTTCATAGATCAGCTAATGTATTTATGTAAGTCTTTGGGGGAAATGCAGGCAGAAGTGGACTGAGGGGAGCGTTAACTTCCTGAAATACAAAGTCTTTGGACTGTTCTTGTGGGTAACCTGACTTTGGACCTGAGAAGAATCAACAATTTCTTGACAAGGTGACAGGAACCTGATCTTAAAGATTAAAGTTCAGCTCTCAAATTCTCTTCTAAAGTGACTGTGAGGAAAACATGTAGTGGATTGCAGCGACTCCCTTCAGTCAGAAGACTGTTGTGATGTATTTGTTGTGGAAGTAGATCAGATCTTTTAACAGTACTTTTCATTGTTCGGACATAACGCAGTGAGGTAAGATTTTTTTTATCAACAGTTACATAGAATTGTTGTTTAAAACATGACAACAAGCAAACTTTGTAAGCTTGTACCGTAGTTTGAGTGCTACTCACAGCCCAATGCTCTAAGATGTGATGGTACCCTGTAATGTTGGTGAATTCTGGTTATGTCCTACCAGTGCTCATCTACCAAGCAGAGCATATATAACATCACTCACTAGGAACCAATGGCATGCCATACGCCACTTTTGGACCTTCCTGTCGCTGAAATTCAAGTCTTAATGCAACTGGTCAGAAGAAGCTGTTTATTGACACAAAGTGCTGCAGGAAGGACAATGTGAAATAAGTTTAGGCTCTTTCTCATTTTGTGTACCCTAAGAATATTTTCTCATCTATTTGTCTTATAAAATGCAGGAACAAACTGCAGCAAAAAAAACATTTGCTACACGGTCACTCTGTGAACTGTCAATAAATATATAATATACAATACAAGTATGCAGGACTCCAAATATAAAAGGTCCTAAAATTTCCTGAATTTGTAAAAAACTAAATAGTTCCTTTCTAAGCAATGTGCAGGTGTGTGGAAATATAAGAAGTATGCTTTCTTCACAAGATGCAGGTGTAGAATTAATGACCGTGTCAGTAGGAAGGTGGGAATGACACATGGTAGCATGTGTGCAGAGTGCATAATGGGACCCCAACCTTTCTGCCTTCAGTCTCATGCTGTGTTTTGAATGCAGAGGACTGTGTGCAGAGATTAAAGATGTCATTTTGATTGGATGCATGTTGCCACATCCAGGCAGCAGGCCATATCTAAACGGATGTGTTTGGCTTCAGACTCATTACTTTAAAGTGAGCTAACCAGCTGCTAACTACAAAGCTTCATACTTAGGGTTCAAACATCTCACAGTCAGATATTAGCTTTCAGTCTCAAGAAGTGTTCCCCACTCTCATTAACCATCTAAATATTTGCAGCCTCTCTGTAACGGACAGTGAAAGTGTGGTTCCGGCCCAACAGCGTGCTGTAAATTATCTGGAGTTCAGAGGCCTGCTGCACTTAAAGGGAATTACTCGTCTGCCTCTTCATTAGAGCTCATCAGGCCTGTGAGACCGGACTGAGGGCAAAGAGGAAAACCATGAAAAGGCTCCAGTTTGATGCTGAAACTCAGACTGTATAATCCCTGCTGACACTTCACAGGAACTCCTGCGGACTTTGAAAAGTCAGGAAGCCATAATGTTGAGTTTTAATGAGGCTGCAGAGAAACATTTCTCCAGGCGTTAAAAAGGCACAGATTTAGTTCTTTAGATTTCCTACAATTTCTATCAAGATGTGCATCAACAAATGGACATTAATGCATTTACAACGCAAAACATACATTTTTTTTGACAAAGGATATTCTGAGTTGACATAATATTTCCTGGTATTCACAGTTTTTCAAAATAAATCTTTAAAGATGAAGAGTCAAAACCATTAAGTCAATACACTGATTCAAGCTTAGCCACGTGCTTAGTGATGCTAGAAGTTAGTCTCTCTGAGGTGAGGCCTTGTGAAACAGACAAATGTAAATTATTCAACCATTCATGAAAATATGACAATAAAGCCTTTGATTTGTTTAAATCAGCTTAATTCAGCCTAATTCTGCACATGAAGACTTACCTCAAAGAAGGTGGTCCTGCTCATAGCGTTGGGTTTCCTCTGAATCCTCTGGGTCCACACCAGAAACATTAGACAGCAGTAAGTCAACAAAACACACACACTCATCCCTCTCCTCCACACACACTCACACATTCAGCAGCAGATCCTCTCTTTTCCAGGACGATCCCTTGACTGACCCTTTATTCCTCCCAGCCTCTCTCTCTCTCTCTCTCTCTCTCTCTCTCTCTCTCTCTCTCTCTCACTCACACACACAGTTTCTCTCTCTCAGAGACAGTACTGGGACACAGAGTCATTCAAGGCTCTCCACAAACCCTTCACATTCATTCCCTCCTGCCTCTCCTTCCTCCTTCCCCCTCATGTCTTTTTTTTCACTATCTTTGGAGAAGAGCTCTTGGCAGAGTCTGACTTGGCTCAGGTAAGCACAATCCCACCTGAGAATGAGACAACAAGGAGCACAACAAGGGTGAAGGAGAGGGCGGAATAATATGAAATACACAGGATGACAGATTTAACTCTTGAAATCAGTGCTCGAAAGTCCCAGGAAATATTCAATATCTTAAAAACAAATGGGACATATTTTGGACTTGGATGGGGGGAATTAGACCCTGAATACACTATAAACTTTGGCAGACTCTCAGTGTGAGAGCACCAACAAGGTGTAAAAGTGTGGTTTGAATAGAGCTCATCTGTAGCTAACAGACATTTTTAGAAGAACCCGTGAACTTTGGCTTCGGGGGGTTCTTGTGTTGAAAGGAAAAAAGTGTTGAGTGTGACAGGAGAATGCTTGCCCATGTTTTTGTTACTCAGGTTTGATAAAAGTATACATATATTTTTGTTCAGAAATCTGCTCTTGTGCTGGTTTTATTTCTGCTGTGTGCTGGGGTGCAGAGGATTGCTGTTTGCTTTGTGAGCATGTATTCACGGATGGATTGTTTACAGCTGGTCTGAGATATACTGAACACTAGCACAACGTAGCTGCTATAAAGAGTTTACTGTCTGCTATATGTGATGTATATCTTTTTTTTTTCTATAAGTTTTTGGCTTTTGCTGAATAAAAACAGCCTGATTCACTTTGCAAAGTTGAGTTTCTGGAGCTGTTCAGCATTTGAGTAGCAGTAAACCTTCAGGATCACACTGCTTGACTGTGCATTGGAGAAGTTAAATCAGGGATACAGCACAGTAAAACAAGACAAGTCAAAAGTTCAGGGTCAGGTTGAAGCTCAATGATCGAGCACAAGACTAGAGAACAGGTTAAGAATATAAAGCAAGCTGCATTGACTTATTGATGTTACAGGTGCGAGTTAAGTGACCTGTGAGCCACCTACTCTAAGCACCTGGACAAGAGAAATTCAGCCCTCTAGATATGTCTGCAAAAAAAAAAAAAAAAAAAGCAGTTTCTTGGTTAGTTCAGCCCTCTTTGTCTTTTTAAGGAGAGTATCAGTTTCACTATAAGTTGTTAGTTCCATTGAAGCTTCAGTCTGTCTTCTTTTAGCGGTGTAAGGCTGAAAATACAACTGATTTTCTTTTTGTTAACGTCTCTTAAACTGGCTGGGAGGAGACTCCCTATGAAGTGGTTTGCAGTGAGCTCCTTTTGCCAAAGGACTCGGGCAAACTGTCGTGATGTCTTTGTTTGGAAAGTGAAAGTAACTCCAATCTTATATTTAATACTACTTTTCTTTGTTCAAGACAACGCTATAATAGATACAGCACGACAAGGTCTTGTATTTATCAACAGTTACATTATGCTGTTATTTGAAACGTGAAAACAAGCAAACTTTGAGAGTTTGTACTGTAGTTTAGTAGCCGGATACATTTAGAGCTGCTCATATCCCTGTGCTCTGAGTCTTATCAGTACCTCGTAATATTAGTGAATCTTGGTTACGTCCTACCAGTTCTCATCTACGAACGCCACCAAGCAGAGCAAACATAACCTGGCTCTTAGTTTTATGGATAGACTCTCAGGTTTGAACAGACCTCTACAGTATAACTGCTGCACGTGGGTTTGAATGAGCATTTTCGCAAACACCTTAGCCTGTGTTGAGGCCTTTAACTTGTATTTTGGCCTTTAGCCTGTTTTTAACTTGTGCACATCTCACTGCTAAACATCATTAGCTGGAGCCGTAGTCGTGTTGTCGTCAAGATTTTGACTTGCTGCAAATCAATCCAGTCGAATCTGACCTGCCCAGTTCAGACTGGAGAGGAAGAAATATCCTCTTTTCTAGTGACCTCATTTTAAATAGGAAATTATGATCAGAGGTATATCTAAGTATGAGACTTCTTCATCATCACTTAGAAAGACCTCACAGGCCCTTTAAATTAGCTGAAATAAAAACATCATGATGCAAATTATTTAAGAGTCAAAGATCAAGCTTTGTCAGGTCCTCAAGAAGAGAAGAAAACTATTTTATGGTGTTTGTTTGTTGAATTGAAGTGGATCTATAATTTCTAAAGCATTCAGGAGAGTCAGGAAATCTAAACAGTGATTGTCTTCAGGAGCTCGACATTAAACAAATTGTGTCTCAGTATTAAACTTGAAAAGACTATAAGCTGCTTTTCATGCAGTTAACGGTCAATAAATAAGTAAATCCTCCTCAGATTACCAACCCTTGGATTGTGTTCATCCTGTTTTGATCTCGTCATAAACTGTTTTTGACTACAAGCCTGCTGAAATATGATTGTATGTTCTTCTCAGACTAAAACCAGTGATTGTGGAACATCTGCAGCCAATATAAACCAATTAATAAGTGGACTATGAATTACCAAATGTGTCAAACAGGGAAGAAGCAGTTTGCCCTGTCACACACACACACACACAATGTTAGAGAGAAAAGTTTCGTTTCGCTTTTCTTCCTGTATGCTAAGATCTTTTTCTCTCAGCCTATTTTGACCTCTTGTCTTTCAGACGTGCTTACTCAGCTGTGTTTTTTTTGTATGACATCTTCAAGTTGAGCGTGCAGTCATTCTGCTGCCTGAGGGGATTCAATTTGTGGAGAACGGGGAGATACAGACCCTGAAGGCCTCGGGCGAATGCAAACCAGCAGATCCCAGAGACGAATAAGACAGAGAGAGACGAGAGGGGACATGTTTTGTTCAATGTAAACACCCCAGCATATGTACAAACTTTATTCACAGTCAGGATATGGACAAGGGCTCCCTGGATACCTCCATGTTGACATATTGATATAAAAACAGAAGCATAAATATTTCAACTCCTGAAAGCAGCCTAAGCCCAAAACAGAGTTTCAAAAGGCAGAAATACTTTAAAAAAAACAGCCGTCAGCAAAAAAGAGGAGATTTTGAACTTCTCTGCGGAATAATTCTGTAGGGTTTGTGAATCATTCAGGCTGTGTCTCTTGGAATTAGTCATATTTCTACAAAACTCAGTCTTGGCGGGAAATATGTTGGTCAAAAGACACATTATAAGTGCTTCAGCGATGAAGTTTTCTTGTCATGTTTTATCATTTCACTCAAACTTTCATGGTGTTGCTGAGCTTTGATCTGATATATCAGTCAAAAATACTGACAAACAGCTTTATTCTACAGGCATGGTCTAATTTATGGTGATTTATGACTTTGTTATTCTTTGCAGCAGCTTCATATGCTGTGTGAACCTGGAGGATTTATTCTGCTGTTTTGACTGAAAATGATCAACTATTGTCTAATAAAAGCAAAACTGTCTCCATCTGTCCAGGTTTCAGCACTCATTAAACATGAAAACACTTCCAACTCCTCCATATGAGCTGACACTGTCCCCTGCTGGTCAGTGTGGTCAGTAACACGGTTTAATAAAGACCACGCACACACACGCACACACATACACACACATACACACATCTCACATTGACTTTCAGTTAGGCCAGCCAAGGCACACCTGATCTTCCCCTGACAGAAACACAGGAGACATCCTCAAATAACACAGCAGTCAGTGTTAAAAAAACATGCTTGTGTTTTCAGTCAGTCCATCAGACAGATCCTGGTTGTGCTGCATATGCCATGTTTAGAGACTGGAGTATCACTAAAGCTAAAGTCAGTCTCTAATTCCTGCAGGAGTGGTCATGAACAAATGGCCAATAAAATTTCAGAGGTGACCCCCCAAATCCTCTATCAGCAGAGAATTTTATAATCTCTTAATATTCGGAATTGGGACATTATTAGATACCACCTCAGACTCAGAAATTAACTTGAAACCACTTCAGTCATTGATGGGTGCAATATCATTCATTTATTCGAATATTCATGAAATCAGCTCAAACTCTTCTTTTGATACTTTTCAAAACTTTGAGAGTGCAAATGAGGCTCCAGTTGGCCATAGTTTAATTTGCACAGGTATTTAGAAGTTTGAAGACTGGAGTATGCAGTTCTGTGTACAAGATCTGATGTTAAATTGTCTGTTGTAGCATTATTGATTCTCCCATCAGTCCACAGCCTCCATGGTGTGTGCAGGGATTTGTAGTTCAGGGAGTTTTTGCTGCTGCTGCTGCTGCTATTATTATTGTTGCTGTTGGTCCTCTTACTGATGAAACTTTACAGGCTGGTGTGGTGAGGAGGGGTTTTGATCGAAAGGAGTTATGGGACAGTCCACCATCCCTGCAGAGATCTGAAGCTCTCTGTAAAAATGTTGTTTGTGTTGAGCCTTTTAGTGTTTTTCATCTGTCATCCTATATGAAAAAACATTTCTAATCTATAAGTGTGCACATGCAAAAAATGAAACACTGACTTCAGTTTTATTTATTTTGTAAACTGGCTCTATGTAAATGTATTTTTTTTTTAGATTTTAACTAACCTAATGTGTTAACGCAGAACCAGTTAATGTAATAAATTGAATTAAAGTCAATGTTAATTTTTTTGAGTGCAGAGGAAGATCCTGCAGCTGGGTTCACTCCCATCACAATGCATTTGGAAGCATCATAATCATATTTTGTATTAAAGATGGATGCAGTCTATCTTTAATGTCACCTATTAGTTTCTGGTGAGAGGTGATGATGTCTGATGATGGCAGGCCCATGCTGGAAAAGCTGACTCAAACAAGCTTTCAGACAACATATACCTCAACATCTGCTCCACCTCTTTGTCTGTTTTCTGCCATCATCCAGCTTCAGTTCTCATCTAAGAAACCAATAAATGATGTCACTGAGGGTTAGTCTTTGGCTTGGAGCCTAGTTGCAGGCACACAGCTCAGTGGTTGACCTCAGGGCTCTAACAGGAGGATGAACCAGGAGAAGTTTGGCCAGCTGAAAGAGGCACAGACTTTTCAACAGCCTCTGAACCAGCTGGGCTCCATAAATAGCAATCACACAACATGTCAAAATGATCCTGTTTCATTGGTTTCAGTTGTGTCTCATTTTGGAGCTCTCAGTCTGCATCCTAAATGAATAAGCACTGACAGAGGACACCGTCACAGTGAAGAAACAGCTGAATGAAACAACTGATGCGTCAGTCTAAAGAATAATTTACACATTTCATTTGATCAAATACATTTCCCTGCCTTCTCTGTACTACATTGTTCCCTCTTGATAGCTCTCAAACAGCCTCTTAAGATGATATCTTCTCACCCACCTCTTAACTGAAGCTTAGTCCACTCGTCTCGTGGCGTGGGTCAAGGTTTGAGACCTTGCCGCCAACCCCCCACCTGATCCCCTTTGAGCCTCTCATGGTGGTGCTTGAAAGGTGACAGAGGTGTGGACTGGAATATAAATGAGTCCTGTGTATAAGAGCCTGCTGTGCATTAAAACTAGAGCACGCTTTATAACATTTATTTATTAATTTTATAGTCCAACAGTTACACAGCTCAGCCTCTTGCTGCAGAGAGCTGGCTGCAAATTACAATCTGTAAACTAATCTACAGACTTTATATTAGTCCAGTATGGTCTGCTGCACACTGTGTGATCACATGCACACATACCCGCTGTGATTTTCCAGTAGGGGGAGATGATGAGCCAGGGCTGGACTGATTGGGCTTAAACTCTTAAATGTGTTTCTGTGTCTTTTTTTCTTTGGTTGTCTCTCTCACGTTACCGTTTGACTTGCAGTCTGTGGCTTAAGAGGGAGGCTGTTCAGTCCTTGTTTGACTCAGGCCTCATGTTTTGGCATACTTTGAGGTCAAAGTACATGGAGTGTGTGAACTCCTGCAGCAGCTCACTCTTAAATTAATCAGGTTTAACGCTGTGCAGAGCTGATCATCTCTCAGACACATTTCCACACACGCTGCTTTAAACAAGTGTAAAGAGATAATCACTGCATATCTTAACGCAAACCAGACGAGGATCATCATAGCAGTTAGATTTTAATTGATTATGAATCTTCGTGCATGATGGGGTTGTACGTTGAGTTTAACTTCAATTTTTCATGCAGCTCAGGTCTCTCCCTCCCTCTGCCTGCTGCACACCTTTTATACGTTTCTCACATTTTAGTTCACTCCTCAAACACCTTCAGCTTGTTGTTTTTTGCATTTTGTTTATGTTGGGACTGAAGACTACAGGCCTCCTTCTTTTTCACTTTTTTAAGTCAATTTTTGCTTTAGTTTATCAAAGAAAATCAAATGTTAGACTGACCTTCCAATCTTTGGCTTGGCCGAGGTCATCATCCCTTTTATTTTTCTATTTTTTCTTGATTTTAAATATTTTAAGATTTTCATTTCTTTGAAAAAAAGCCTGTGGGTTTTCAGTTTCTGTGGTCGTCTGGTTCTTTGCTGTCTCTTGTTCACATGCTTTGGTCTCCATTTCTAAGCATTGGAGATTTTTTCAAGGCTGTAACATAAAATAATATGAAATAAAGCAGTTTTTGTTTGTAGTCCCCCCTACCCCTCCATTTCATCAGTGAAGAGCCAAATACATAATTTAACCACTGTACCATCCAAGGCAAATGAAACTTTCATTAAATTTTGTGAAGAGACAGTAATTATAATTTGGTGAAGTGACCTTAATCAGAGTCTGTTTGCTGACAGACTGCCAGGTAAGTCTTTAAACTGAGTGATGGAAGGATGGAGTTTCATAAAGTGTTGAGCTTAAAAACATTCAAAGCTGGTAGCATTTTAAAACTCAGAGAAGCCTGTAATGGCTGTATTTTATTTTAGAGCTATGTGTTTGGACATTTTTGCGTTTATTGAAAGGTCAGCTGATGATAGGCAGGACACAAAGGTAGTATAGAGAAGGAGAGGACAGGAAGGAAAGGGTCAAGGTGGGACAAGGACTGTAGCCTTCATCAATGAGGCGCCAGGCCCACCAGCACCCATGTAATTACTGTCTTTTGTACCAATCTGCTCCAGTTTTAGTCATAGTTTGGTATGTTGGATTTGAAACATGAAGGAAATAAAAGTTTTTAGTGTATGCACGAAATACCATAACGTGATCTGCACAGATTTGTCCTAATATGCTGCATTTAAGTAACAAAGTAACACAGTACTTCAGGGTGAGATTTAAGGCTGCATTTAAGTAACAAAATCCTGATTTTTTAGCATTTCCTCAGATGTAAAACATGAATGTCATTTATATTAAGGAAACAAATCTTTGAATTTGGTGATATACATTATTATGAAGGCTCAGTCACAAAAGGATAGAGCAAAACTGTTTTTGAACCCGAACAGATCTACAGTGATGTTTTCAATTATCAGGCATAGTATGAGATACTGTATATCACGTTTTCCTTTACGCTGCATTATTTCTCAGCTCGTCTCTCCCCATTCCACAAATTTCCCGATAAAAGTCAAACTGTGTAACTTCATCAACTGTCGAGCTCATTGGGCTCACTTTAATGAATGTTTCCTCCTATTGCGGAAGTGGCACCTAAACATTGCCTTAATTCAAAGTGACATGTTCCGCTGCTGGCGCCATAGAGATTTGACAAGTGGCGCTACAAGAGTGACACACCTCCTCCTGATCAAAACACAAACTTGCAGAGTAGACTTCCTCACTTACCTGCAGGAAGTCTGGTGTATGGCTCTTGAGTCTCTCCCACATAGAAACGCGATGCTGCAGGTGCTTGCTGGGCTGGTGAGATTGTTCACGTAGCTACGGTCAGGGGGTAGTGGGCGTGGGCTGGCACTGAGTCACTAAGCCCAGTTTAGTTGTTGTGTTTACTAACAGTCACGAAAACTCCTGCAAACCCTACCTTTAAAGGCCCCCTCAGGTGTCTCCCACAGGTGTTCTCAAATCCACAGCAGTACAGATTCTTGTGTGGGTTTCCAGCAGACTCTCATGGTTATGTAAAGTTCAGTGACTCCTGTGTTGGTGTATATGTTTCTCTTTGTTCCTCTTCTACTTTGTTAATCAGGTGCGCATTTGGTGCCTGTATTAAAAAATAATTAACTTTTAATACAGTACTTATTTAAAAGTTTGCTTTTATTATTTATTGTGTAATATTAATACTTAAATTGCACAGGAGGGAAATGTGCATAGAGGAAAGTTTGCCTTTAAAGTACTAAAAACCATTCTCTGCTTCTGTCTGCAGGAGTTAATCAAACAACAGAGCTGGGGATGAAATTAGCGTCTGTTACTAACAACATTAAAACCTGCATCAGGACAACCGTGAGGTAAATGATTCAGCACATTAACCACAGATATGAGCCTCATAGGAAGAGTGTGTGTCTGTGTGTGTGTGTGTGGGCTTGTGAGTGCTGCAGGGAGGAGACATTAGCATCACTGAAGAGGAGATCCTCAGCCATCCTTCATCGTATTACAGCGTGTCACTGAGACCTCACATGATAGTCCTCATCAGTTGAACCCTCCTAAGCGAGTCCAGACACACGCTGCACCTGCCCTGACAGGTGATATATAAGTTTTAAAGAAGCCCACAGGCTGGAAACAAACTGCAGCCTGGTCCCCAAACTCAAAAAAATCCATCTTTATCCTTTGGCATCAGATTCTTAGGATCAAATGCTTTGGTGTCTGTGGTGTGTGTTTCTGCTGAGTGCACAAACAACTCCAGCTACCAAGTGTTGTTTTGAAGAATACTTTCACCAGGCTGACATGAGATTTTCAGACTGATACATATTTTAGAAGGGAAGAAAATGGCAGTAGATGTAGTTATTTTTTAAAAACTGTAATAAAAGTAAACTTTATCTCAGAGGGTTTTAGACCCAGAAACCTCTGAAAGGTTTTTCAAGAGGCTTTTATCAAACAATTTCAGCACAGAGAATCTAACATTATGTATTTATACACAGTCATAGTACAAACAAAGCTACTGATGGTGCTGAGGGAATGCAAACTGTAAACTTTGTTGTCAGAGTTTCCTCTGCTGGACTAACCACACACCACTACTTTAAGCTGTATTCTTCAATCCGTATGTGAGCCTGGAGTCACTTCTGAGACTGTATCAGCGAAATAACTCCATACCAGCATCTGCACTGCTTCACAAATTAAACACCCAAACTCCCCAAGCCTGCTTCAGGAACAGTGAACATAAAACATCTGTGAGGTGGTGATGAGCTGTCGATCAGTGACAGTAACTCAGTGAGTGTCAGACTTAGAGCTGGATTAATGTCTTTAAACAGCCCTCTGTGAGCTGTCCTCTGATTCTAGGATTCAAAAAGACCAACACTCAGGCTCTCAGAAGTTTTTTTAACTGATGAACTTCACTGAGCTGTGAGGGCAGGGGTTAAAACCTCATTTACAAGACAATGTTTCACAACAATTCACCTTAAAATGCAAAAAAATGCAATCAAAAAAAAAATTCAACGTTTACAGTGAAAATCTTAGGGACTGAAACGCTGTCGTATGCAGTAGTTGCACTCCATTGTCACTGGCAAAACAACTGCACTTTGCACAATAACAGTTTAGAGGGTGAGCTTAAGTCGAGGTGAGCTCATCATCTGGTGCAGAAATGGAGAATTATGTGCACATTTTGTTGAAACACAGTCAGTTGTTACAGTTGTTGTTGTTGTCCAAATCATGTATGCCATGCCACAATGAAACCTCATGGTTTACATGGCAATGGTAAAGGAGGAAACAATTCACTCTGGAGTAAAAGTTTCCCTTTTAGGTCAGCTAAAATACTGCTACCATGTAAACAAGAGGCCAAAACGCAACAATACCTTTGCGTTTCATTCTAAAACTGTTGTTTTGTAAGCAGCCCCTAAGTTAGTATATTAAGGGTCCCTCTGAAGGTGATGCATTCAACCTGTTTTCCTTTTTTTGTTTGCTGGTCTTTTGTTTTTTAGCTGTTTACATATCCTACGTTCCTAACTCAGCAATGAAGCTCAGTACTTTTGCTCCCTTTCAAAATTAAAGCACATTGATCTTCAGCGTGAGCCTACATTTTTTATGGTGTTAGGCAGTGAAGTGAAAAAGTTAAAAACACCCCAGATGACAGTTTGGTGAGTTAATGTATTCTTCAGAGCTTGTGCACAAACTGCATTACTTGCAACTTTAAAAACTCTGATGGAGTCGTTGCTGTGAACCAAGCATCAAAATTATATATTGCATCAGGATTTCAGTGTACAGTGCAAAAACTGAAATCTTAGCAGGTGTTTATGACTCAGTCCCAGCAAAAATATCTTATCAGACTGAGCATGAGCTGACAAGTCCAGAAAAGCATCTTATTTTGAGATATTTAGAGACGAAAATGATGCCTGAGTAGCTTGAGGTGAGGTAAAAAAAGGATTTGCTTATGGTGTGAGTTTCTTGAAATGAGAAAACTGTCTTTTTTAAGAAACTTAACCAGTAAATGTCTCTCAGCCCACAAGCAGATTTTTAAAAGTAATTCATGCATTTTTCTATACTTGGAGTAAATGTAGCTCATATAAATGTAATGCGATGTTTTTACTGGAAAAAGACATAAACACATGCTTAGATTTTAGTTTAAGTGACTCTTAAATACACCATCATGAATGAATGAATTGAAAGGGACAAGCCTGGTATGCTGACTGACAGATCTTAAACTAATATGCTATCCCTGCTGTTCCTGCATTCAATAAAGATAGTTTAAGTAGAAAAGTCTGAGCAGTTTCTTTCAGATTATATTTGTACAATTTCTATCATCAGTGCATGGTTTACCGACAGAATCCTCCGGGGACCTGTGGCTCACTGAGCATGTTAGCAGGTGATCAGAGGTTTCTCCACTGACTTCCTGTTAACTGAGAGCCACCTGAGGGGAAATCAGAGAGTTAAACTGCAAAAAAAGAACCATCCAGTCAAAATGAGGAAATAGAAATGACTTTCTGGAAAGTAAGTGGCCATTTGTGCTAAAGGTCAGACTCAGAGGAGCAAAATGGAACAGCTGAGACCCACATGGAGGAGTAAAAGCTGCTTGCACAGAATGTTCAGAACAGGCAGAAATTAAAAGAACAAAAGTCACATAAAGTGACGAGGAGTCAGACAGATGAGACAAAATCCTGAGCTAGCCATGGTGGAAGATTTGAGGAGAGTGATGAACACATGAATGCTGAGGGGAAGGCGAAGCATCAGATAAGAAAACAAGAGCAACTGAATGGAGAACTTCAGGATGCTATTAGAGGAGAAAAACTAATGCTGAATTGGTGAGAGATGGGACAAAAGCAAGTAAAGAATAACTGATCCAGATAATTGAGCACAGATAGGACTAAAGTATGGAGAAAGACAGCAAATGAAGGAAAGTCAAAGCTAAAAAGCTAAAGTGTTCTCCTCATTCCTTCATATAGAGTTTCACTCTTCTGGAGTTTTTCCTTTTCTGCTTCATGAAGATTATTTTCTGCAAAGCCTCCTTCAAAAATCATCAGATATAGACATTCAAAAATGTCAGACAGCTCCTAAAATGATAACAATCTGAGGAGTGCACAAACATCAGTACGGACAACATGTGAAAATCAACTCCACAAAGTACGATTTTTAACACTGTTTAACTGACAAACAAACAAATTATCTCTTGCAGTAGCTTAAACTAGCACAGAAAGGTGGAAGTTTCTTCCAGAGTTGTTCTTGTTTTCTTAAAGTTTTACTCTCTGAGATCTTCAAACTTTTTTTCTCTCCCTGTAAAGCCCAAAGAAAACAGCACACCCCTCCATTCTCTCTGGAGGACCAACCACTGCTGGTTTGTTGTGAGATTTTTTGCAGAAATTTTGCCTCGACACCCAGCTCATAATCCCACAGAGCACTGCAGCGATGTCTGTGTGCAGAGCAGGTTTGATGGGAAAGTTGGTTTTGGTTGAAAACCTGAGAAACTTTTTGTGAAGAGTAGGTGTCTTTTTCTGCAATGAAGCCTCATAGATGCTCTTACCTTGAGTCCTGAAGTGACACTGAGGTAAAAATACTTCACTTTTTTTATTATTTTGTTTCTCATTCGATCACTTTGCTGTATTGAAATTATCTCCCCAGTGCCCTCATTATAAACTTCAATAATACATCTGATTGAAAAAGCAGATGAAGAGTCCTCTGCGGTTTGTGATTATTCATTAGTCTGTTCTTAATATTTCTCTGGATTTCATCAGACTTACTCCAAAAAGTCAACATCCAATCAAGATGCTGTTTCATCTTAAGGATATCTAAAAGTGTTGCTCAGAGGGTTTTTGCTCTGCACTGGAGGAAAAACGGTATGAGGGAGGTGACCGTCAGGAGGAGCTAGTGAAAGCATCAGATAGAGTTTATGAAACGTGAGTTTTAAGCTGGGGTGATGGTTGTTAGTCCTTCACTCTGCATCTCTGCATTTTAGCTGATACCAGTCAAAAACATTAACCTGCTGTCAGCTTGGTGCACCCTCGGGTCCGACAGTGAAAGCTCTCCTTGCTTTAGCCTGAGGCTGCTCTTCCCAGGAGGGATTCATGCATCTCTGCTGTCCCAAGCCATGACACAAAAAAGTTGGCACATTTAGACTCATAAATGTTTATTCAGCTCCCTGCTGAGGCTCTCTGCGGATGAAAGGAGCCAGATGTCTCTGTGGGATGGGGGTCTCATCAGAACTCGTGTTCTTGACACTCTGTCAAAATGTTTGACACTTGTCTTCTGGTCAGGATGAGGGGATGAATATTAAACCTGCAAAGCCGTACAGGATTAACTTTAGAGAGGGCAACATGTTCGTCAGTAACAGCTGGGACTGGGAACTTAGTGGGACATGGACGACCTTTCTTTAAGTTATGATTCAACTGCTGCTGAAACACAGAGGGGGTGCACAGGGATGCATCCTCGTTTAATTTTTGATGAAAGGGACTGTGAGGACTTTCTAAGTGATCTTGAAAAAGTTTGATAACCAGATGTATGCCTGATCATATTACCCAATTTAAAATGAGATTATTTTTAAACGCTGTTTCTCAGTTTCCTGATCAGGTAGGACTGGACCAGTTTGAATTACGGCAAGTACAAGTCTCTATGATAACACCACGCAGGCTGATGACATTTCATATTGAGCAGAGAGATCAGTGTTTTTCTCTATTGAAAACAATTTCTGTGATTTATTTAGAAATAATGGTGAAAACTGAAGCTTGAATACCTGACAGAAAAGGGACAGAAGAGCAGCAGGTGAGGGATAGAGCACGGGCTAAAGGCTAAAACATGAGCTGAGCTGTTCGTGATGATGTTCATTCCTACCCACATGCAGCAGTTATACTGCAATGGTCTGTTCAACCTGAAAATCTAACAATAAAATGAAGAGCCATATTTCATTGCTTTGCTTTGTAGATGAGTACTGGTAGGACATAACCAGGATTCACTAACGTTTCACATTGATCGATACGTTTCAGAACACCTTAGTGCTAAATGTAGCAGGCTACTAAGCTATGGTACATGCTTAAAAAGTTTGCTTGTTCTCACATTTAGGAAAGTAGCACTGCACAACTATTGATAAATAAACAACATTGTCGTATTGTATCCAGTAAAAAGTTATCCTGACCAGAATTCCAATCTCTACTCATCTCTTAAAACAAATACACGAGTTATGTCATCATACAGTTCGTATGAGTCCGACAGCCAAAAGAGAGTTACTTACAACAGTTTGTTTGTCTCCATGCACTGCGTCATTTCTGATGTAGGACCTTTTTGTCTGTGTTACTGCCATGTACTGGTCTGGTGGTTTAGTGTAGTTACTTTTTTTTGTTCTCTATTTGTCACTGACCTGATCTGGAAACCTTCACAAACTTCAGGCTACAGTAGAAAGGCAGAAAATAACACACTTTAAAAGTTCCTGTTACTTTTGGTCGAACAGCATCTTTAACTAATGCAATGTAAATGACTCTCAGCTAATTTGGTAATTTATTTGTTTTTCTGAATGACTTGATGGCAATGTATTACCTTGATTTTCACCTTTCCATCTCTTTTGAAACTCTTTGGATTTGTTCTCTTTCTAACTCACTGCCTGTCAAAGTCTGAGTCTGGATTGCTTCAGCAGCCTGACTTATATCAGTCTTTGAGTTTTGCTTTGAATAATGGCAGACCTGTAGGGGGCGTTAAAAATGCAAGCACCATTGGTCTAACAGTTATGAAACTCCTGCTCTTGATTCAGAGGAGATTTTTGGAAGTGCTCTGAAGTTTTCGGGGATTCTGAAAGACTTCAATAATTTAAAGTCTTTGTGCTTTAATGTCTCATCAGACCAAGCTCTCTGGACATTATTCCAGCAGTAAAGAAACTCTGACAGTAAAGGTGACCTGAAGCCTATTGTTCTCCTGCTGCAGGCAGATTAAAGCTTTATGTATATGGCACAGGGGTGACCTCGCCTGGGGCTAAATGATCTGTGTGCGTCCCTAAAGTGATTGTTACCCAGCTGAGAAGGGAACCTGCTCTTGAACCATCGTTACATATGAATTTTCAAACTGAGCCTGTGAACAGAGCTGCAGCTGACACGGGACCTTCAAATGAACACTTCCCTGGTGTTTGAGCATAAATTGCTGCTTTGCTGTGTGCAGCTAATGAGAAAAGGTGAAGTGAGATGAAGCTACCAGGAAACCACTCTGCTGATGGGGAGCAGCCTGAATTGGTAATGATGCACCTCTCTGTTGTGGCACGCCTTTATAACTGCATCCTGTTTCATGTTTCATGGCAAACAGAGCTAGCCTGCTGTTCCTGCACAGCTGCAGTATGGGAGCGTCTGTGAGTGAGGCTGTGAGAGGAGCATTGAGCTATAAGTTCAATCACTCCCTTGGTTTCTTCACAGCGCCCCCTGAGGATTGTCAGAAGCTGGAAAGCAGGAGGCAAAGACAAAGCGTCGCCTAAAGGCAGAGCTGAGCTGCCTCAGAAAGCAGCGATGGAGACAGAGTTTCCTTGCATGTATTTTCCTCATGCTGCTAGCTTGGTGCCACATAATGTGGATGATTCGGGCATGGTGTGATTTATTAGCTCTGAAGACAAGAGGCAGCTTCCTTGAAGCCTCAGAGTGTATGATGTAGCTCCTGAGGCCTTGGATGAATAAATCTACATGCTGCTGTGTTGATGTGTCAGAAATTAAAGGTGTGTCAACTTCCACCAATATCGCTTCTTCATCCTTTCATTAAAATTATCTCTTTGGCACAAAATAGAGTCGATTCTCAGATAGCATTTCAAAATTTGACATGTTTTCTGTCGTTTGATTCATTTCTCTTCCATGCGGACGAGTCACTGCTTTCAGATTTATCACCCCGCTCTGGCAGCGCCTAAGTTCTCGGTGAGTGTATAATTTACATTAACAGGAGGAGAGATGAGATGAAATTCAAGTTGCAGCCTCGACACCTGACATGCATAAAAACACAGGAGCACTCCTTCTTCTGCTCGCTGCATATGTTTCTGTCTCCCTCCTCCTCGGCTGTTGGAGCGTGATAAGGAGGCGTAACCCGGCAGAGTAATGATTTCCCTCCATCTCTCATGTTTTTGTCTTTTATTGTTGACCCTTAAAAATGTCACCGCAGCTCCAGAAATCTCTCCGTCATTTCTATCGACAGTTTATGGATTATTTTATGGGGAGAAGTGTTTCATCCTGGTGGTGCCGCGTGGTAGAGAGGGTGAGGTGGAGAGTCAGAGTGAGAAAGCGGGTGGCTCTTTCAGATAACGACTCGATTGACTCTTCGATTTAACCCCGAGTCCTCACACCCTCCAGCCCCTTCCTGCCCACTCATCAGTGCTGCTGTGAATTATGCTGTAAAATACAATGCTGGTGCTGTTTCTTATTAAAATACACTATAAAACTAAACATTTCACTGAAGTTTGCTCCACTGAAAGTTAAAATATTCTGAAACATCAGAATGATGGAAAAGGCAAGGACATAAAAAACAAAGCCTTATTGTTAGCTGACTTGAAATCTTTCTTGATCGATGACATGGTTTGTTGTGTGCAGGCTCATCCTTTCACATCACCGTACTAATAACCTCTCTCCCTTCTGCCTGCAGGTACAGCTCCTGTATAAATGAAACTCTGGTCACATCAGTATCCTGGTTTATTTAAGGGGCAGGTGGAGGGTAACGCTCAGTCAAGGCTTTGTGTGAAATAGTAAAGAATGAGCTGACAATGAGCAGCAGACGTGATGTGGAGGCTGTCACTGGTTGCACAATGATGTGCTATATGGCATGACTAGTTTTGAAATCCTGCTGTCTTGGTGTTGCGTCATAACAGAAAGTACGTGCTAGCTTAGATTACACCGTCATGTTAATTTGCCCTGTACAGCATCAGGAAGATCAGGTCTTAACCCTCAGACCATGCTACACAGCACCTGGTACAGGATCTTGAGGTATCTCAGATCGACTAATACCACTCTCTACCGGCAGGTCTTTCTAAATGTGCCATTAAACCCTTGCAGATGACACAAAATGCACCAGCACAACTGGTTTTTGACCTCCCAGAAAGTACACACGTCACTCCGCTTCCGAATGCCGTTCGACCTGCAGAGTTCCTTTGCACTTTGAGAAAAAAATGTAAGACCCAACTCTTTCATGAAAACCTTCGAACTTAATGATGATGATTATATTACTAATAATAATGAAGATCCCTGCTTCTCTTGTACTACTTTTAGTTAAAAGCATCTGCTGAGCAAAGCAAATTGAACTGATTTGAATTAATCTGCATAACAAGAGGAGCATGGGAAAAAAAACTGGAGTTCCAAGAATGCTAAAGTTTTCTTTAATAGAGAAGGAACAACTAGGAAGACCTGTTGATGTTTTCCCTGATCTAATGTCTGTAGAACTGCACAGAAACAGAAACAAGCCACGACGCATTCTCCCCTTCTTAGGATAATCTTTCCGTTTTTCCCTCTCCTCCTCTCAAATCTCATGAAGGTTTCAGTAGGAACTTACATCTAAAGTTGACTGCTGTATCGCTCAGAAAATTGCAATATTTCTCAAAGTTTGAGATGAAAAAAGGGTCAGAGCGGTTCTTTCACTGAGCTGGCTTTACAATCCTTAAATGCTTTATAAACCTATACATTTATTTTGTATGGCAAAGTTTCACTGGCAGAACCTGGCACAATGAGCGGAGAGATAAGAACACCTGGTAAGTATGTGCAGAATGTAGAGGTGAAGAAGGACTCTCATACATCAGTGAAGCTACAGGTGCAGAAAATAAAAAGCCTTCAGATTGTGGAGCGGTTCAGAAAAGGTGGGCTTTTAAAAGTAGAGAAAATAATTCACCCAGGGTTTTGGGCCCGTCAGAAGAATTAAAATGATGCAGTAAAAAAAAGAGATAAATTTCATTTGGGAGGATAAATTAGTTGAAAGGTTCCAGATCATAAAAAATCTCCAGATTTAGAGTTTAAATCTTACAGTCTTGTTGTGGTTGACTACAGCCGACTAATGATGTTAAAGCTCACATTAAGCAAATGTGTGCAGCTATCTATCTACCTCTGACGTCTCTGAACTTTTGTTCATTTCTCCCTGTTCAGACAGTGAGCAAAGCAAACTCTATCAAAAGACACAAGTGTTGTTGCAAAAAGTGCCACCTATCAAAATGTGCCACCAGGCTACAACCCTGGGTGCTTAGCATAACACATCTTAACTGATGCAACCTTCCTGTTTAAGAATGAATTTAGCACTGCACTTTTTGTCCTAAAATCCCCCCCCCCAAAAAAAGAAAAATAGGAGATAGTAAAAAACAAAAACGGACTTTAAAAAGTAGGTGGTTTACATGAAATAGGATCCCACACATTTTTGTGATTCATGGTTGCTTCCTGTTTGGACACACACAGAGCTGGATGGAAGAAACCTCATCCAGAGTCCTTCTCTCATCTCTGTGAACTGGTCACTCAAGTCAAGTTTGAGTTCTGAGAGAAAATTCAAGAAATATCCTTCATGTTGGTCACTGATGGGTCACTGCCACATGTATTTGACTGAAGAGTTGTCAGGCTGACCCTGCTCTTGCGACTCAGAACCAATCCGGATTGATTTATTTCCTGATTGGGGAGATACTGTATCTTTGTTAACTTTTACTTCTCCTGAAATCTCCAATAAAAGTCAAGGATCAAGCGTGTTCACCTGTTTCTTACATGGAACTTACTCTTCTTTTTATCAAGATGCTGAAGTCTTTTTATTGATTATTTACTATCAAAACTCAAAAAGGCTTTCTCTGCTGTTCTGTACAAGAGCACAAACGAAAGACAACTCAAACAAAGTTACACAATAAACAGAATCTGAAAAAACCTTGTTAATACAGAGGGAGCGTTTTCTCCAAGGACAGGTCGAATTAAAGAGCTGACTCATGCAGGGACTTCAACAGCGACCAGTGCTTTAATAGAAAAAAACGACACTCTTCACATTTGTTTGTCTCCTGTTTTGCACATTAAAACAAAAACATGTTTTTCAGTCATCCTACCTGGATGAAACCAGTACTTGTCCGTTCTTTTATGGATAAACAATACAGCTCTGATCTTGGTACGAACAATGCGTGGGTTTGTTAATCTGCCGTTTGGTGTGAAAAACAAAATACTCTACCACAGTCTTACCGTGTTCTCTCATAACTCGCTTTTTTTCTCTCTACAAACAAATATTTTCCATTTCTCTCCATCACAGAAAATCACCCAAGAGCGAGCGGAAAATCAGGAGCAGAAATAGAAGGACACGAGGCGGGTGGAGTCAAAATGTGGCTGCAGAGAAAGTAAATTACATTGCTTCATAACAACAAAATAAGTTCTGGACACACACCAGTGATACCAGACTGGTGATGTGGTGCAAGGAGAGGTTGTTTTCTTGAAGCCACAATCTGTGCTGATATTACTAAGCCCACCTGTTTCTGATTACCTTCACAGAGGCTGCAGTCTGTATGAGTCTTTGAGCCAAAGATGCGGCTTCCAGGATGGTAGTGATGTTTTCTACCATATGGAACATTTTTCACCTTATTGGTAAGAAGTCAAAGTCTTTTCGATACTGAAGCTAGCGGCTGTGATATGCTGTGTTGGATCAATGCAGGACAGAGAAAGGGGCAGACATGGAGATTAATGACTCGTGGTCACGTTGAACTTGTTTTGCTGGAAGTCATTTTCACACTTCTTTCAGGAATGAACACTTTTTGAAATGTACTTTCCATTCAGTACCACTTCATGTTAGTGCTGCACCTTCAGCTCTCACCTATACTGCTATAGGTTTGGACTATTGAAGCGAAACTGACACACAAGACTCCTGCTTCTAACTCTCCTCTATTTGTCAGTCTATCTTTTATCATAATGCACCATTATAGTTATTAAGTGGAAATGGATCTCTTGGAGAGTCTCTGAGCTCAACTTGTGTCGCCTGAAAGACTCCAGCTGCTATGGCTTTTACAGTCTCACCAGTTTTGTCTGTCTGTCTCTCTGTCCTCCTTCTCTCTCTCTGTATTCCTCTGTCTGTATCTCTCTGTGTCTGTATTTTTCAGTTTGCCCTCTCTCTCCTTCTCTCTCTCTTTCTCTCACAGCTGAGTCAGATGTCTGTCTAACATGAGTCTGATTCTGTCTGAGGTTTCTGCCCCTAATAGGGAAGTTTTTCCTTGATATTGTAACTTTACAAATGCTGCAAAGTGCTGTATCCATGGCGGGTTAGGATGAGATAACACTTCTTATTTTGTCTTGTCTGTAACGTTTGTTGTGATTTGGCACTGTATTAAGTTTGATTGATTGATTGAGATGTGTAGTAGCATTAAGAAGCAGTAGTAGCTGCAGCAGGCATCAGCATGAAAATGTAAGTTCCATCATACTGATTCATCGAACATTAGAGAACTGCAGAATTTTTTTCTGAGAAACCCAAAGCAGTAAGTGATAACATCAGTGAGTCCACAGAGTTTGAGGATCTTCCTTTTTGTACTTGTCAGACCGTGGATTTTAGCAGATCATGGTGTATTTGGAAGAGTGACTTAAGTCTCAGCTCCTCTGAAGATGTATCCGTGTAAACATACATTTACATCAACTACCTGAGCTGTATGACGTGATCTCTAAACACATTCACAGTCTGATTGACAACAATGTCAGGGACACAAGTTTGACCTCATGGACCACTGTGATTAAACCAGTGGATGCTGACTGCCTGGTGTCTGGATGCAGACTCTAACCTGAGGGAGCACAGGGGAACTCTGCACCCCATGAACTAAATAATGAAGAGTCAGAGATGGGCTTATTTTAACAATGATTTCAGTTAGGGAAGTATTTTGATCACTTGATCTTAGGGTGTCTCACCCTCGGGTGTAGAAAAATAACACATCTTAAATACAAACGTGAAAAAGTCATGTCTGTATTTTCTGTAATCTTATCAGGAGTATCTTGTTGGCATACATCAAAAATCTCTATCATGCATTCCTACTTTTAACCAGAATGTGTTTATCTTGGTTTTAGTCTTTTATTCAAAGTGAAAACAGCTTTGAGGAAATATAAATAGCAAAATGAATAAATAAATAAATCCAACAAAACTTGCTACAGTGACATTACAGTATGTTGTTTCATATTTGGTAGTTTACCAACACAGTCAAAGTAAGAGCATGAAATGAAAAAGATTTATTAACACCTTTTTTATTGAAGATATTTCATTGACAGAGTTTTTGAAAGCCAACTTTCTCAATCCTCAGCTCTGCAGTATTATCTTGCTTCTCAGTCCTGACAATCAATGGACAATTTTCTGAACAAAAGCATAGTTTGCAAGAACTTCCAATTTAATTTGGAATGAAATTACTGACAAAGAAAAACATAATTGAGTTTGAGGAAACAAAACTTCACTGGTGGTCAATAAATTTGCTTTAATGCTCGTTATTATCCAAAAGTTACCCTGCTGCATTCTCATAAAACCTTGTTCACCGTGTGCTGGTGGGCTTCTGTCTGCTTTCTCCAGCTTTTTCTCCTGAGCTCAGGGTGAAATCTGTGTCACAGGATCAACAGAACAGTCAGGATACACAGAGGAAATGTGTAGTCTGATATCAGGACAGCTGCACTCTCTGTAACCCCACAGAGTCCTGACATAACCTCTCTTTGTGTCCAACATGTTTGAGGGACAGCAACTTCCTATTATTCCAGATCCCCTCACATCTGTTGGTCTCCACCGCAGAGTCAGTCAGGCTGTGGGTAAACTTGTGATTTGATTGGTCATGCTTGATGCAAGGTGTGAAACATCCTGCAGGAAAGAGTTGTTGTTTTTGGCTGTACAGGAGTTATATCGCTCCCCTCCGGCAGAGAGAATCTGTGGTGCCCTGTGCTGCACTTTGCTGGTGAACTATTGATTCAAGAAGAAAATAAAAATAAAATCTGGATAAAGAAAATGAATGAAAATGTTCTCCAATAAATCCATGAGGGAGGGAACATCCGACATGGATATTAAAACCCCAAAAATTAAAACACCAGGTATAATATATGACTGAAAAGTGTCAGCAAAACTGTTCTAACAGCCCTGAAGGTAAACCCTTGGAGGCTCTGCTGTGTCTGTACCTGTAGTTTGTCATCTGCAAAGTGACGGTTACATCAAACATCTCATAGAAAGAAGGCTTTGTTCACACTTTTTCTGCTCTGCTGTATCTGAGGCAGTTACAAGTTTACTCCTACTTTCAATATCAATGTTGTTCAAAACCTGGAAAAAAAAGATGCAGAGATTTATTCTAGAAACTGTTTGCAGCTCACCCTGCCTGCTGAGGAAAGTGTGTTGCTGGTATGAAACTTAACTAATTTCCTCCTGACAACGAGCCTGCAGGTGGAGCCTGCGGCCTGAGTCAGGTGGAGAAGTTCCTCTCCAGCGTGTCCTTGTGTTCTTATTTCCTTGTTGAGCCTTTTCTTCGCTGCTCTGTATTCCTCTCTATTTTCTGCTCCCCAGCCTCAGCTCTTTGGTAAACCATGGCTTGTTTCTGCAGCACACATGAATGCAAATCAGCTCTCTGAAACCACACGAGTTTCTAACCTCACTTTATTTTTCATACTGCAATGAATTATACAACTCAATGCAGCTTGTTGTATGCCACTATACAACAAACAGACCCACAATGAGCCCTGTCATTCAGAGTTACATAACACAAACGGTGTTAAGCTGAAATAAAGATGTGTTTTTCTTTTGCTCTATTAATTAACAGCAGTCATTTGTTAACCCTGCAGCTTTGAGAGCATTAAAAGGCACTGGTGTAAACAATCAGACAGGCGGTGTCCTCAGCTCTAAAGGTAAGCCCTGTGCTGTAGAACAGGCTCCCCTGCAGCTCTGTCTGTGCACACAGACCCTGATTGTCACAACATTTAATGTGGTCGAAGCTATCACCGCAGAGGTCAGAGGATTTGTGGTTTTGGAGGAAGGCTGCCTAAAACAAATTTGCAGTCAGAGTTTAGCCCTGGAACAGAATAAGTGGATTTCAGAAGTTTGCTTGTCTCAGTGTGTGGGAGGAGCAGGAGGACTGCAGGCTGGAGGGCGACTACAGCACCAAAGGGACACATGAATTAAGGGATTTATGCTGTGAAACCCAGAATGTGGACCAGAGGAGAGTCACAAAAGTAAAACACACCATGAGGGAGTGTAATTACTGCTGTACTGCAGCTTCTTCCAGTCAAAATTCAAAGTTATAATCTTATTAACATAAAATCAGACACTATTTCTGGAACTTTTTTTTTGAGATCCTGTTTTTAGCTACATCAATTCCATTAACCCTCTGTGCTCATTCAAAATTGTGTATTTCTCTCAGTTAAGCGTCATTACCATCAGTCTTTGAAACATACTCACTTAACTAGAAAAGGAGACAATGATTCAAAGGATTAAATTAGCCTTCTGAAGTCAGTTCAGTTCAATGATGAGTTTATTGTCAAATGCTGCTTCTGATCTAACCTCTGTGCCTTGTATGTGTCATTGAAACACCTCTTGGTTGTTAGTTACAGGCTCTGTCTATTCAAATTGTCATTACTACGGTCTGACTGATGCTTGGAGCTGGCAGGCTGCGTTGATAGAGTTCTGGATCAAGAGGCTTCACTGGCCTGCAGCTCAGTTGTGTCCTGAATGCTAAACGCTGTTATTTATCAGGCACAGAGGATGAGATGTACAAGAACAACTCAGATAGCCTTTCTATGCACTGTGCTCCACTCGTTCAGATGGAAACTGTGAACTGCAGCTTTCTGTGAGGGAGAGAAGACAGAGTGTTTCCTTACACATTCCTGACAGCTTATAGAGCGGCTGCAGAAAGTGCCTTCAACAGGCCTCTCAGGTGACTGACACATTTTGGCTGCAAGTCAAAGTGTTTAAGGATTTTGGAGGATTTAAAGAATTATCACAGGATGTTATCAGGCCAAGCTGTCAGTGTTCAACGCCAGCAAAGAAAGAAAGAGGTTACAACCTCCAACATAAAAGCTTTAAGACCTTTACACTAATAGACGTGAGCTGGACCGGGTTCAAAGCAGCAGAGTATGAGACTTCACAGCTGATTCTGGTAAAACACAATCAATCAACATATGAATGAATCCAGACAGTGCTTCCTCCCTCAGTGAAGTCCTCACTGATACATCAGGAAAAGTTAAAACACCTCTTTTATCAGGCAGATACAGATTGAAATTGGTGGAAATTGTTTTTGTCAGACTAAGAGCAGCAAGGATGGTGTGGTAGCTAGACGTAGTATCCCCTTATGTATGAAAAACAAATTTTGGTACATAACATGATCATAAAAATTAAAACAATTTATCCTGAAGTATGCAATCCCCTCAATGTTATCTGATCCCACAGTTTGAGAAATACAGATTTAATCTCAAGATCTTACATAATTTCTGTGGCCTGAATACTTTGTTGTCCATTCGCCCAGCTTTTACAAGCAGGTTGATGTTCAAATCATTACTCCCAACCTTCCCAACCTTCCCAACTCAACCAATCACGGCTCGTTTGTAGCAACAAGGTAGTGTATTTACGCCTAGTGGCAACTTTCAACAGAAGTGTTGAAATCTGCTGTTTGTCAAGTGTCTGCTTAAGGCTGACTCCAGAAGTACCAGAGGTCACTTACACCAAGCCAAGAAAAAAAAAAAGCATTTTCAGAGCAGAAATTAGCATGTTTGCAGTGGCACAAAAACTTGAATTATACTCTCAATCTGTATTGTCTTACTCATATTCTTATTTTCTGGCCCTGATTGTTCCCTAATTTTAGGTAATCCCTCTTTCAGTAGAGTTCAGAAACAGCTTTAGTTCTGAATTTGTCAAAGAGTCTCTGTGCAGCTCCACTACATAATTATTTCTCCTCAGATCCAGCTGCTCTCAGGAAAATCCCAAATAATCCTCAATTTTTGGTTCCCCTTCACTCTGTGAACTAGTCCTGAGGGCAGTCCCTGCCTCGGACTGAGAAATTGGCTTCAGCCTTCGTAAATCTGGCTCAAATTATGCACAGCTTGCAGCCGAAAATTGAGTGTTTGTAAATATGGTGCTAAATATTAATTAGAGACGACTAAAATAATAGAATGTATGCAGAAGCATACGGGCACAAGAGGAGGTCTAGTCGATGTTTTTTATGTCACCGAGATCTGCCTCCTGTTTCTATCAATTAGAGTGGAGGGGATTGGACCCCTCCCTCTAATTAAAACAAAAATGAGACAGGACTCGACTTTTCTCTGGAAAATAGCACTGGATTAGCATTTCAGCCGCCTGTATTTGCATTTATAGTGTTTCAGTTGGCTTGTCAAGTTGTGTGTTTAATTATCAGGATTATTTATGTGAAGGAGACGCTCATTAAACTGTTGTAGAGTCTCATATCAATACAGGAAAAAAAACAGAGACTCAAAGTTTTGAGGGGGTGAAGTTCAGATATCTAAAGAGTCTTCTGAAAGAGTGAGATTTATGATGATAATTTGGCTGACACAACTGTGGACACACTGGCTGTAAATAACAGCTGGAATGATTAATTCACTCCAAAAAGTGACACAAAGAGCGGAGCGTGTGCAGAATGACGAGCAGGGCGGCAAATATATCGAGTCAGATTTCATTATGGATGGAATTACTCTCTCCTCTGTTATTACAAGTGCGATAAAGAGCGGCCACGGGGTTGCTGAACTCATCCGCTGCTCTTCTGCACTGCCAGTCTTTGTAATCAGATGGCCAAATTATATTAGAGTGGGCAATCACACTGTGTAAAGACGGATAAAAAGTGTTGTAAATATTTAGCAGATGATGAATTTTAGAGATATCTGCAGCACAAAGTCAAACTTCTATGACACGGTTGAGTTTTAGGAGCCCACACTTTACTAAGTTCTCAGAGTTTATTTACTGGGACAATTCAGCATTTAATACTCTGCTCCTGTCAGAGTTTTTACATTCACTTAATTAAGCACTTGATAAAGTAGGCTGTGTTAATTAATGGCATCCACTCAAGCAAAATAGTCTTCTTCTTCAAAGCTGCAGCTGTGTGTGCATGTCGCAGCTTAGTGGTTCAAATACCATAAATACCAACACTTTCAATAATGAGATAAGATCACTGGACATATTTTATCATTAACTTTAACTTTGATTTCAATTTTCCTTGCTTGTTATCATTGTAAATGCATATCAGCATGCTACTTAGAGGTCAGTCAAAGGTTGATCATTTATTCATGTGTTTTTTAAATTGTAAATCAACCCTGACACTTATTGCCTGAATTAAGAGAAAACTGCCTCATACTTTAATTCACAGAAGTGAAAATCCTCTCTGTTTTGCTGCAGAATGATTCACATCTCACAGCTTTTTCCCCAAATACATCTATCCTCATTACATTTCTCTGGCTTTGCCTTTTAGTTTCTTGTTTTTATGTTAAACTCTCCCTGTTTGGGCATCCATCATTTATCAAATGCAGGCAGTGAACTCTCACCAATAAGTATTTGCCTGTCAGGTTTGATTCTAGCAGAGCCAGCCTCAGCTTCTGAGCTGGAAAATTTAGCTCATAAAACAAGTTTGGTAAGTTTTTCTACCATATGTACCTCTGCCATTGTTTTAGATAAATTGATACCAATAGTCCAGTGTCTTCTTAAATTTGATTGGTTAATGATGAATGAGTGAAATTATTTTGTGAGGGGATGTTCAAAAAGTTGTACTATTCTCAACCAGAACAACTGAAAAGTCTTTGCACTTGACACCCTGAATGCTGTAAACACTGAAGTTGACTGTTGTCATACAGAAGAAAAGGTGTTGACTGTGTGTTGACAGACACAAGCCTTTACTCCTCTACACTTAACTTGAGTTATGGAATAAACATTAATGGTACTCAAGCCAACTCAAAGTCATCTGTTGATGTGCACAGGGACTACAATGTATCGGCCCAGATCTCTGCACAATGGCTCTCATCACAGTCCTTTGAGTCCTTGAGTGCCTTATTCTTAGAAAGTGACTGTGTTTTGTTTGTATTGAAGGATGAGACACATTTGTGTTTTCTTCATCTGCTGCTCTTGGATCAGCTGATTAACAATGCTTGAGTTAACTTTTATTTTGCCTCCTACTCTGACAGTTACTCTCTGAATTTTGATATTAGTTAGATTTAATTGAATCCTGAGAATGATAACCTAATGTTTTGGACACACTGATGCATGTTAAGTTTGTTAACTAAGCCCAGTGTTCCTTTTGAGCAGCTGAAAGTGTATGATGATTAGGTAAACATATGGTGTGGACAATAGGATGTGACATCTGCAGTTAAAAAAAGCAGCCAGAGCTAAACACTTCCTGAAGACACACTTCTATTCAGCTCTTCTGCTTGTGACCTTTCAGTGTAATTGCAGTTTGATTATGCTGTAAAATGTCATAACTAAAGTGAAGGAGGCCCGTGTTCAGTGTCTGTCACACCATGTAACTGTTACCTGTAATTAAGGTATAATTAAAGAATTCAGTCAACACCTTAAACTTAATGTGTCCTCAGATCATGTGAGATAGTGCATCATCCAGACTCCAGAGTGAGCCTAGGCTCAGTCAGACAGGCAGGATTAATTTCTCCAGGGTTTTAGGAGCAATTTTAATTAGCATTGCTGTAATAATTATTTAGCTGTTCATTATAAATCCCCTCCCAACAAACCCTGTTGGTTAGTTTCCTGCTCATCTCTGGTTTTCATCTCAGCCCTGATTCCCTGCTGCCTCTGTGTGCCCTTGAAGGTGGTCCAATAACCTGAGACCTGTCCTCAGAGACTCCTATGAGTTTCATTTCATTTGCACACGATTTGGGTGTCAATCACATGGTGGCGTTTCCAGACTGCGAAAGAATCTCGTCTGAGAGGCTGAAGACAGACTGACGTAAATGCCTCAGAACAGTCACTTTCTAATTGAACTGCTCAGATACCATCTCCTGCTCTGCACCCTGGGACCTGAGCCTGACATCCCCACACCAATTCAGAGAGAGGAGTTAGTTTAGAAACTCTTTTTTATTTTAACAGTGGACACAGGGGAAAATTCTTGGAACAAAATACTGATTAATGGGTGGGTTTAGCCTCAAGTTTTCAAAAATGAAGCCAGTGCAAGAGTGTCTTAAATCTGCATTGTTTTTAAAGTCCAGGGTCAAAAATCTGTCAGCTTTTGTGGAAGTCTATTGGATATAAGAATGAACCTATAATATGGACCTTAGGTTATGGCCTCAATCTCTAGCTATAAATCTTCTTTAGTTTAAAATTATATGGATTATAACTTTCTTGAAATATGGCTCCAGGAAACCAAAACTATAAATGGTAAATTTCCAGATTCAATACTGTAAAACCTTAAACACCTTTGAGCAACCTTCACTGACAGTAAAACATTTGGATGCACTCTCACCTGCTTGTAATCTGTGGTCTGTCCGTATGTGGATCATCTAATAGTAGATGCACCAGTTTCACATCGAAAGTTGTCAATTTAATCAAGCTGAGTTTAGGATAGCCACCCAATGTGTTTGCTGAACAAATCTGTGCTTCCTTCTTTTATCTTTATCAGGAAGAGAGTACAGATACTTAGGATTTATGGTGTCCTTTATGGAAACTCTTCTCACCGTCTGTTCCAAAGGTCAGAGAAAAGATGATGTGAAAGGCGGCTGAATCTGTTGCTTGAACTCGAAGATCTGAGGATTTCCATTGGTTGCTTTTGAAGAGCACCTGACTAAAAATGTTCTACCAAGTTTGTTGTCCACTTGTTTTTTTAATGTCTTAATCATGCATCCTGACCGCTATTCGTTTGACAGAAACTTTTTTCACTTTGCGACTTCCTGCCTCGGCCAGGACACTCTTGGAAAAAAGGAGACTTTACTCTCAGAGTTTCTCTAGATTGAAAAAAGGTTTAATAAGAACACAACAAAATAAACCCAGTTGACAAATGCATTAAAAGCACTCCTCTGTAAAGATACCACATGAAATCAGCCCAAGACATCACCTGACTGGGAGGGTGACCTGAAGTATTTTTCCTGTGGGAATCAAACATGAGCCCTCAAGTGTTTGTAATTCTGACATTTTAAAACCTATGGCACCAAAAAGAACCAAACAAACTTTCAGTCGAAGGCAGTGACAGACCACACACTTCTGTGTTCGGGGAGGAAAATGTCACTTTTAATCTCTGTGGTCTGGGACCTTCAATAAGAGGGTCCTTGTTTGTTGTTTTCTGGAGGGATCACTTCAGTGATGTCTTCAGATTCATGTTTTAGAATAACCGCGACAAAAGCAAATTTTTTTACTGGACATATTTTATTCCAACCACATGGCCCTTAGGATTGCACATCAGCTGTTACAGATTGTTAAACTACTGCTAAATTAATCATAGAATAAAATATAAATAAAATATAAATCAAATGATATAAATCATTTACACACCAACATTAGGATGCATTTTTTTCAATGCAACTCTAACTAAGGTTTTTAACCTGATGATCAGCTCATCTCTTCAGCCTCTAAACCATTGTTGTGTTTACAGCTCCTACAGTTATATCACCAACTACAGGCCTGACATGTACTAAATAATTTTCAGTCCCTCAGCGTTTCCATGTAAATGCAGATATTCTTTCGCTGCATTTTTTGCAATGTCAGGTAAAATCTGAAATGTTGGCGTGTAAATGGCCCCTAATTGTATTGGCAGCATGAAGCTTGTTAGCCTGTGTCATCCATATATCAGCCCTATTATTTTTTAAGCCATAGGGTTTAAAGCCTATGAAAATAGCAGCTTATTGTCTGGAACTTACTGTAATCACTGGCAGAACACAATCATAAAAAAGAGACTTTGTTAGATGCTCTGATGAAACCTAGATATTACAACAAGATAAGCTGCTCTGACTTCAGTATTAGCAAACACAATGTTTACTTTCACAGCTGTTACTGCAGAGCTTTTGCCTTCCTCAGTGATTGAGTTTTCCTCTTTTAATTTAATTTCCCAGTGTGTGATGCTAAAGCACATTAAAAAGCCCCTGACAGACAACTCAAAGGTTCTGATTTGATCTGTGGGTTAAAGTCTTGTCCCGGAGTCTGACATTATACAGACGTTAATCCATGAATGTGGTGATGAATAAGCTACAGCTAACCTTTGCATCTCTAACACACTCACACACAATGAATTCACAAAAACAGAACTGAAACTGCCAAATAATAGAAACTAAAGTCTTCTGTGGCCTGTATTCAGCCGTAATTGTGTCTGCTGGTGGGTTTTCAGATAAAGTTTCAACCATGTGACAGACAAAGTTAAGCTACTGTAAGAGAGAGTGACATTGACTGCAGGCTTACCCTCCATAAATCCGAAAGAAATGGATGTTAGGAAAGCATCGCTGCAGCTGAGACAGCAAAGGAAGAAGAAATCCAATGAGGATGTCTCTATACCGAGCATATTGATGCGCTCTAGTTAATCTCTGGCAGTGTGCCATGAAAAAGCAGCAGCTCTGAAACAAATGCACACCTGTGGGAATAAATCAATGCTGCTGTGACAGACGCTCATTTTTTATGGGATTGAATTGTAGCAAAATAACACTATGAGCGTTGAATCCCCAGATACATGTCATTAAGCGCTGTCTTCTTTCACATTTCTTTAATCTGAGTCCTAAATGATTCAGCAAACCTCCCAGCACAGCTTTGTGTACCCACTGATTCACTCAGCAGTCTGCTCAGATAACTTTGATTTACTCCCTTTAAACCATCGATACGATGCTGAAACAGAGCAGACAGAAGATGAAAAGATGAAGCAATCAGAGAAGGCTGTGAAGTAAATAAAGCTGTTGGACGTGTTTCTCAGAAAAGAAAACACGCTCTGGTGTAAAGGCCTCAATAAATCTGTGTTGTCGTTGGACTGCACGTGTTTTCTCTGTGATTTGTGTCCATGCTGGTTTTAGTTAATTAATCTACTCCCCTCAGCTCTGGTGTGAATCCATCCCATCAGCAGCAGTATATCTTCCTGGGATTTGACGGACGTTTATCACAAGGCCTGGTGCGACCACAATCAGAATTGTTCATTTTAGCAACTTTTTTAAGACATGCAAGATCAAGTTTTTGCAGATCAACATTGCAAACTTTGATCCTGGATTGACAATGAGATCAGCTTGAAACAAATGGAAGTCATTAAAGCCCCTGTATTGTTTGTGTCACTTATGAGAAAACAAGGATATACCTCCCCCTTTGGCTCCTTTAGCAACATATCAACAAGAATGATCTACAAAGGCAAAACCACAGCCACCCCTTAAATTTTCTTGCTTGGTGTCTGAACTGCAACGGATGCGTCTGCAGTCCGGCTCTGCTCCGTTGGACAAGTTTCCATTCAAGTCAATGTGTCAACTCACATTGGATCCATTTTATTGCGATCTGGTTGTCTGGCTGGTCAAGGATATAGATTATATCATAAATGGACATAGTTTTTGCGGCGTCACCCATCTGTTTCTGCACAGTTTTGAAGCTAAACGGCTGGCGTATTGAAAATGGGACCAGTTACTAGTCTCCAAACTCACAGCCTCAGGATGCCTGTCAGTCATGTGATCTTAGCTGTACCTCTGATTGGGCAAGCTTGCAATCTTAATAGCTTCTTAATGCAGTGTTACAAAAAAGATTCACCCCCTATACAGTGCGAGTGATGTAATAAGCTGAGACATGTTGAAACCACAGTTTCAACACTTGATCAGTTTCCTGTTGAGAATCAAATTCTGGTATGGATTCCTCGAAACCATGTTTGTTTTGGTGTCTTCCTGCTTCTGCATCTGTCTGCACTGGTCTTCATGGTCTGCACCTTCCCTCTTCAAATATCATTCAGGCAGCCAGTCATTTGTCATTTTTAAACCATCCCAACCCTCTTTGATTAATGTTAAGTTCAAGTTTAAAAACTGAGCTGCTCCAGATCCTCTACATAGGCTGGATTTATGATGTTTTTGAAACTGGATTCAAATCATTCTTAATAACATCTCGGACACATTGTTGAACAATAAAATGTCAAAAGTATGATGGATTACATAATCTCAAGGCATTGGAAAGAATGGATTCTCAAATCTCGATCATTTCTATCCAGATTAAACCCTTCTGAACAGCAGAGCTTGGATCAGGAGGTCACAGCAGATAAAAACAAAAACATTTCTCAGATAAAGAAGGAAAACAGAGGAGTTACGGACTCTTTTCATCACCTCGGACAGTCACATCAGTATTTGTTGATCTGTATTCCACAGGGAAACACCAGAGAGCAGAGATTGAACAAGTGATGCAACAAAGGTGAAACACACAGAGCTGCTCTGATGAATTCATAATTTAAGAAGTGAACAGTTGTTTTTTCTTCTTCTGAGATTAAAGACTAACTTCACTTCATAATTGATAACAACAGCCTGAAAGATTCATCATTCTGGTACGATCCATCATCTCTGATCAATAGCAGTTCCACATGATGCTCAGTGTGTTACCTTGCTGATGTTTTTAAGCACTTTATATTCTATTTAGAAGTTTAGATTTGTTGCCTCCTGGTGATGAATCATCTAATTTTTTATAACAAGTTTAGTTAATATAAATGAAATGAATTTTTCTGTCCTTTTAATGGTTCATGGTGCTCTGTCCTGCAGTTTCAAGGTTTGTCGCCTTTAAAAACATCTTTGGTTGGTTGTTGCTTCAGAGAGATAGAGGCAGGATGATGAGCCAGAGTTTGACAAAAGAAAGCTCACCTTAACTCCCACTTATGACCTATCAACATAAGCAGGACTTGATCGGCGTCCAGATTACAAAGGATATGGAGCTTAGAGCAGAGCTAGATTTCACTTCAGGTTTTACCTAATCTAGGGTGACCATATTCTAAAAACCAAAAAAGAGGACCCCCTACCTGGTCTCTTTGGAGATACCACTAAAACACCCAAGGATATACAAAGAAAAAAAGTAGCTTCAAAACCAATATGTTTATTTTAAACACTCCTTTTTTACTAGAAGTGAAAATTTACTATCAAGTAACAATAAATAATTACTAGAATCCCATCTACACCAGATAAAAGTAAAAAGATTAAATTGGCTTTGATGATACATATATTTTTGTTCACCTTGAGTAAAAAAAATTGAGAAAAAGTCAAATTTATCAGATAAGAAACAGTTTCGACCATCTCAAAATTTGGTCCGGTTTTTCTTGTACTTTTAACTCTATTCTGACTTTTTATCTCAAATTTGACGTTTTTCCTCACAAATAATTGTACTGTTTCAAAAATTTTCACTTTCTCATCTTACAGTTTGGGATATATTTCTCTAAATTTTTTTTTTTTATTTTTTTTATCTCAAAACTTTGACTAAATAGGGGCCATGCCTTGTGCAACTCAGCATCTTGACAGGCTGATACATCAGAATAATGCCAGTAGCCCAGAGCAGCATTCTATCATAGACATTAATGGTCTGTAGAACAAGTTGAGAAACCCCAGACATTTTGGGGAATTTCAGAGATCATAGATATCTGACTTTTTGAGAAGTGTCATACCCCCAAGATAAGACTATGACAGTGAAGCCCCAGGACCGTTCCTGTGGACCTCTGCTGATGAATCCTTTCAGTGACTTTACGATAGCACAGTGTCCTTCTTAATGTCCACCTGTCCTGTATCTGCTGAAACCAGCCTGTAAGCAGAGTGACCATGCGCCTGTTTTTGATCTCTGTCCAGGATAAAAGCAGCCTTTGTTCTTGTTGTGTGATGTAATCCCGCATGTTACAGCCGTGGTGTTTACACACGTCCAACTGGCACACACTCTTTGCTTCTGTCTGCAGAGGTGATAAAGCACCAGGTAAACATATGCTGGGCTCCGGATGTGAAAAACACAGACCACCAGCGCCCACATCGCTCCTGCATCATTACAAACATGATAACAGGACAGCTTTAAAATGGTCAGTGTTCTCTGCATTCACTGACAAAGACAAACTTAAAGAGAAGAATTTATTAGCCTCAAAATCTATATAATCCCGATGTTAAGCACTAGTTGTTTCTTTCTGGTTTGTCGTCTACTTCTTTTCTTTACATACACAAACATATTACTTCATGCCAAAAAGTAGAGCATCAACTCCATTGTCCTATAGGTTAAAATTGTTGTTTTTTTCAGTGCAGTCTGGTTTCTCTGAGGAGAAGCAAAGTAACAAACACAAATTTAAGGTCCTCTTTTTCAGTGATCTTTTCTCTACGCTGTCAGACTCTAAAGACAACAATCTGAGCCATCAGAAGCAGCCTTGATCAGACCTTTTTCCCCTCAGTTGAGGCAATCTACTGCAGCAATCCACAATCCTCTGAACCCATCAGTGGGATGTGTAAAAATAAAACCCATTTAAAATACTGTTGGAATCCCCCTTTATGGTTTATGGTATTATACAGGAAAAATAGAGGTACCAGTCCTCTGCTGTAAAGGCCAAACACAGAGGCACAATAACACAGCTTGTCTGTGATTTATATGGAAATCAGCAGGAGCGACGGACTCAGTGACACGAGATGAAAATGGAAGCTCGCTGCTGATTCGAGAGTTCGATTACTTTTGTTTTGGTAAGCTGAGGCGGAGCGGCTCGCGGAAACCTTCTCTCATCTTAGAGCTGAAAATGAAAGTCAAAAGTGTCCAACCTTGTTGTTTCTTCTCTTCAGCTGGGTATGAACAGAATCTCTCATTACCTTCACAGTAAAGGTCGCTGATCTGATTTAACCCTAAACACATTTCCTCATCTTCAGAGAGCATGAAGCACAACTGTAAGTGCTGTTTCCTCTCTTTAGTTTGCTTGGAGTGCACTTTTTAAATGACACTTGGCATTCAAAAGCAAATGTGCCTGAAGGTTTAATGACTCTTAGCTGAACTCGGCTGGTGTGGGACCAAAACAAACTTGTCTTTTTAATCTTCAGAGCAGATTATAAAGTCAATGGAGTCCTCTTGCAACTCCTTCAAGGCCGACATGAGCTCTGATGTGTCCTTAAAGACATGAAGCTTTATTCCTAGAGGACCAAACCCTTGAGATCTCCGCATGATTTTGATCAGTCTCTCTATGATGAATATTTTCATTGAAACAGGGTTGTGGGTAATGTTCGTGTTCCTGTCAAGGATGTTGACATAGTTCTGTCTTATCCACAGAATCTCCTTCAGATCATCTTAGAGATATAAAAAGAAAATGCAGAAACAACTAAAACTAAACCCTGTGTCTCTGAGGCAAGGTTACAGTCTTTGGATTATCAAGAAATAGGAGACTTGTTACTCTGATTGGAGCCAGTATGTCTTTGCAGTGAATTCTGTTCCCTCTGCTTTTGCTCTCCATGCAGACTGTTTTTACCTGTTCACACCAAAGACTGCTGATACCCGATTTTCAATTCTTCTCAGAATACTCCCACTATTCAGGGTAATACTTCATATAAATATCATGTCAGGTTGCTGAGACTAGTTGGGCTTTAGTCATGTGATTATGATGTGAGAGGGTGAGATTTCAAATGAGGGGCAGGAAGTAAAATTGGAGAGTACATCTACAGAGGAAACCATTGCAGAGAATCCATACTGAACCGATTTAGATCCTGTTTTACTCAAACCCAAGCCACCTGCATGAGGCTGAACCCTGTGGTGTACGACCCAATCTACTCGGCCATAAGCACCCAGCTGCTTTAATGTTGACAAACATGCAACATCTCTGAACGGCAGCGTAAGCCTGACAGTCACACAGAGGATAATTTGTCACATACACAGAGAAGCTACTGTATGACAAATGAATAGCATTTGGGTGTTCAGCTTTTACTGTGTGGCTGGGAAACCCAACTCAACAAGTGCTAAGACAGCCTGAAATATCCTAATGCAGTCCATATTAGGTCATCAGTAACTTAATAATCAATACTAAATAAATTAGCATTTAAAATCAAGTAATGCTCTATTAACAGCCACAGCTAACATTTCTCTTATGAAGTAATTGCAGCAGACACAAGCATGAGCAGATTCTGCTTCTCCTGACCGCAGACGTAGTTTTAAAATCCACTTTTTACAGTGTTGTCCTGTGAGCTTTTTACATTTCTCTCCTTTTTGAACAACAATCTTTGGTTCTTTGTAAAATCCTTTCTCCTGCTCCCCGTTAGAACACTTGGAGCGGCTGTAAACTACGCAGAATAAGGGCATTTTATTTTTTCAGATGACAGATTTTCATTCCCCTTACTTCCTGCCCACCATCTGAATTTCAAGCTTTCTCAATGCAGCAAAGTGTCGTCACATGAAACCAAACCATGAGAAGCTTTGGCCTCAGTCTTCAAGCACAACTTTCACATTCTGGGGATGAAATTTAGAGATAGAGCACTTTCTAAGACACATATTTACTATAGACAACATTTCATGGCACCATATTGACTTTTTATGGAGGCACGTTGCTCCTGAAGAGGTTTATCTGTGAGTAAACAACAGAAAAAAGCCCTAAAAATTACAGAAACTAAAAAGAAAGGAGTTTATACAGACAGTGTATTCAGGTATAAGTTTTAGAATAATCTGGTTCTGAGGCATTTTTTGCCTTTATGCTGTAAAAAGAATCCAACTGCAGCATCCTGTGAAGGGCACTTTTCAACCATCAACTATCTATAAATAGCTCTAGGGCGCAGGAAACGTAAAATGATAATTTGTTTTCCTGTCCAACCTCTCGCCCTCTTTTAGTGGCAGATAATTTTCTCCTTCTATCAGAAGCCATGTCAAAGAACATCTCATTAAAAGACACATTACTACTACACTTACTGAGGTGACATGATAATTATCTACACAGAAGCCCACAACTCTGAGAGGTCATTACTGCCATGGAGGGTAATTTCCCGCCATCCTCGTGACAATGAAACTCATGATACAGAAACAGAGAAGGAGAGCAGAGATATCTCCATCCAGCAGACAGAAATTAGCATTTGATTTTGTGGCTCCTAAACTCTCACCGTGCAGAAGAGTCTGAGGATATCTCTCATAAAACGTATATTGCATTAGGGCTTTGGGGAGATGAGGAGAGAGATTTCACAATTCAATTAGAATTTATCAAAGAAAGTTTGCTCTCCTCTACTGATGCGTCAGCCAGGGTGGAGGTTGTGTTTCTTAACATCAGAGTAAACCAGGTCTGGCAGGTGTTTCCCAACTCTTTTCTTAGTTTCAAGGAAATTACTGTCTGAGAAAAAGAGGGGCTTTTTCTCACTGTAGTTTAGAGGCTTCTGGGGGAATTGGCATACGGCACAAAACCCCGAGCAATCAAACCTGAGCAGGTGACACAGAAAATAGGATAACGCATAAAGCCAGCGCTGCGTCTGTGGAAGCCCTTCATGGTAAAAGTTTTGTTGTGAATTTGAGGGAGAACTTAAAAAGCGCTTGGTTGTATTTCAGGACGAGGTGAATTTGAAATCAATTATAAGCACGGCAGGATTATTGACGGGGACCACCCAGTCATTACTGCAGGTGAACAAAATGACTTTCTGGGGAACTTTCATTAATTTAGCTGAAATGGAACAGAGTGCAGCAGCTTTGCGAGGCCACTGACGGATCAATGAAAGGGAACCGCAGAAAAATACCAACTGATCCTCTCTGATAACGCACTGCAGACGGCAGCATCCAAGTGCCAGGATCCCATTAATCCCACACACCACGACGTGGAAACAGAACATGTGACGAACATGAGAGCAGCGCTGGAGCTTGGGGCAGAATTAAAAGTCAGTGAGATCTGGAAAACATGGGAGCACTTTATGCTGGAGGGTTTGACATTTTGTAACTTTGTGTTTTTATATTTGCTGCGTGTGCGTTGAGTGGGATTAATGGGAGCTGTGACAGGTCCTTGTGCTCAGAAGAGCCTTTTGCAAACCTCTCTGAATTAATGGGAATTTCAAATAGAGATCATTGAGAAACATCCGTCCATGTGAGGCTGTTTCCGAACAGGATGCCCGAGGTGGAAACAGACCAAGTGTACAAATCACTGCTCTTCAGATTGGTCCTCCACACACCTCCAAACATACAGGGGAAATACTGAGCATGTAAGTATCTGTGATAACACCTAAATGATTCTGTTTACCAGCTCAGAGCAATAGGACAGTCAGACAGCACCAAGCCAGAGAAGCAGACTGACATAATGTTAATATAACACTTTTAATGCAATCATTTACTTTTAATCTCTCGATTTAGAAAGATGGAAAACCTGGCATGTGAACATCTTCTTATTGTACTGTATGATTCAATCATAGCTGAAATGATGGGTTTTCTTTCTTTAACTTGCAATTTTCCCTCCAAGGACATAGAGGAAAATGAATGAGTGAGAAAGGTGACTGACCAAATGTTCTCTTTTGCCTGGACACGTCCTCCATTTTGGTAGTGAAATTATGTCTTGGGGATTTTATAAAATTTCCCAATACGTCCAGGTTTTGAGGAATTTTTTTTGTCCATATGAAGTCACATTTGGGAATAAACTCGTCAAAAATTTTAGGCTAAAATGTCAAGATTTAGAGAATGCAACAAAGTTAGGGGATAAGTTGTAATTTTGAGGCTATAAAATCAAAGTTGTTGGAAATAAAGTCAATATTCCAGGACAATAAAGTCATTATTTTGAGATATTAAAGTGAAAGGCATGAGATAAAAAGTTCAAACATTGAGATAAAAAGTCAAAACTTTGAGATCAAAAGTCAAATTTTGAGATGTAAAGTCAAAGTTATGAGAAGAAAGCCTGAAATTTGAGCAAAAACATCTCAGATATGAGATAAAAATATGGCATTTGCCTGCTTCTCAAAATTTAAAGTCTCAACAAAGCTTATCTTTCATTTTCTATCTTCTACACTGGCAGAGGTGGGCTTTTATTTATTATCTACTCTTCCATTATAGAAAATGTTTACTTCAAACAAAAAAAGAGTGTTCTTTACATTCATGTATGGTTTAAGAGCTACTTTGTCGTCTTTGAGTATCATTGGATATTTTTGCAGAATCTCCAAAAGGCTGGGTAGTGGTCATGCTTTCAGGCTTTTAGAATATAGTCACCCTATGAGTGTGTAAATGCTTGGAGTTATCCATGTTAATGCTCACAATGTATTCTACTCCACCCTCTTTGTGCAAATATGAGGAAAAAAATGTCTGAATCTTTCACCTGCGTGTTTAAAAGTATGTTCCTGTGGTCCAGAAACAAGGAAATGTGAAGCCTTAGTGAAACAATTTCTGCTACTCCAGGTTTCATTCCTGACCACACTTTGACATTCAGAGGCTTCTCTGATATGAAAATATTGAACCACCTTCTGCTGGCCTGGTCTTGTGTATTTTTCAGGGTTTTACCTCCAAAGAATCTGAGCAATTGCAACAAAAAAATCACAACGGGTGAGTCTGACAGCTTGCAGCCAAATGTAGAGCTACTCTGATACTGACTGTAATAGGAACCACAGGGGTGTGTCTACCCTGTGAGTGTGTGTGTGTTTATGTGTGTATTTTGTGACAAACACTGAGTCCAGATTAAGACGTGTGTGGTCGAGTGTTCACAGTTAAATCTGAGGTTTAAATCTCTATGAAGAGGGGCACAGCTGCTCAGCTACATTCAGGAGAGGATTCACGCTGATTTTGTCCTCCTCAGGAGGAATTCTTTGTTTTTGAGAAAGAAAAGGAAGGTCTTGATAGCTGTTTTAAGAAGATGAGTTTAAGATTGTTGTGCTATGTAAGAGTCAGCAGAGAGCTATGACAAAACCTATCAAGTAGTAAGATAATGATGTTCAACATATAGACCATAAGCTATTAATTGGATGTTAAATGTACTCTTCTTCTCACCACCTACAGACGGTTTTTTTCTTCACAGTCAGTAAAAAACGGTTTATTTTCAGCAGTAAAAGCTCATTACAAAGTCTTGTTTTTGTTGCTTTGTGATAGATTACCTCTCCTCTTCAGACGTGTTTTTAAATGTCTTATTTAATTAGACTCTAACTAACAAAAGCAGCAAGTTAACTAACTTTCTGCTTTGGTTAAATTAAAAGCTTTGTGTTCGGTGTGTTGTGATCCCTAATGGAGGACGATGAAATTAACAGATTACAGCTCACCTCCAGCCACGTGTCACCGTTTGTTTATGAGTCTGAATGCAAATGTTTCCTGCCTCAGGAGTGTTTCATTATTTGTGGATGAATTTGTGACTGTTTGCTCATAAAAAAGACTGAACACACAGTGACAGATTCACAGCTCACCATCAGGTTCCATAAAGCAAACACCTCCTGATGATACGGACACGGCGGTGCGGAGGAAATGACTGTGAACGCTGTGAATCATCTCTACAGCTCCTTGCCTCTTCTCTGATTGAAACGGTAAAGACTGAGTCTCAGAGCATCACTGGTTCCATACCGAGGCGATGAAATGCTTTTATGTCTGACAAACTGAGCTCCTGTTTGCCTCTCTCTCCTCCACATGTCTGTCTGTCATGCACTTTAAATCTTCTCGTTCCTCTAGAGTCAAAGATCAACCACAGATTTTCCTGGTATTTAGACAGAAACATCTGGAGGCAATAGTCAAGGAAAATACTCAACTCAAGCTGAATTTAGGAAATGGGACATGGGTTGTCCTTCATCTGTAAAGTGACTGTGAGGAGAATCTGTACGAAGTGGATTGTAGTGACTCCTTTAGGCCAGAGGACTGTGGTAAACTGTGAGGTTTATAGTGTGTAAGGGCTGAGATACCCCATAAACCAGAGGAACACTACTGATGATGCAAAAACTCAATTCTGCAAAGGCTCACCTACTCAGGAAGCATGGTCTCTTAAAGCATTCACCAAGAACTTTTGTATATGTTTTGCACAAATGATATCAACACCTCGTCTTTTGTTTTGAAATCTAGTTATGTATTTGTTTGGTATTACAAACAGCTTGGCCTTCATTTCAGCTTTGAGCTCCTGTTTCGGCCCTAAGTTTGTATTTTAGCCTTTTGCTCGTGCTCTATCACCCTCCTGTTAAGCTTTCTTCTGCTCTTCTGTCCCTTTTGTATCAGACAGTCCAGCTCCAGTGTCCACTATTACTAATATAGAAATCCAAGTAATCGTTTTCACTTTCTTTCTTCTCACTGCTAAACTTTGTCGGCTGGCATAGTGTTATCATAGAGACTTCAACTTGTTGCAAATCAATCCTGACCAGTCTGGCCTGATAAGGAAGATGAGAAATAGCACTTAGAATTAATCTTTTTTAGTGCTGATAATCTTTTAAAATGGAAATTATGATCAGGCATACATCTAGATATCACACTGTTTCAAGATCACTAAAAAAATCCTCACAGTCCCTTTAAACAACATGCTGCATGCTTGAGTGTAACTACAAAGGTTCCTTCCGCTTAGTAAACCAGTACAAACAGAGCTCAAGATCTGCCGTGACCCTCTACGTGGATTGAGTTGTTGTGCTTCAGGTTGCCTACACTGTTCGGAGCTTGTAAACGATGTTGTGGAGTTTTGACCATCAGAGTCAAGTAATTCACATGGCGAGGTGACTTACAGAAGAAGCCTGGTAATAAATACTTTTGTTTCCAAGAAAGATCATTTTATTTCCCTATCAACCTGATGATTCATTTTAACTTGCTTTATTTGATTAACTCTGCTTTATTTTGAAAACTTTGGTTACCAAACTGCTGAATTTGATGAAATGGAGTTAAAACGTCTTTTTCTCAAGCCTTACTGCTATATACATGAATAAGCTCTAATATTGATGGAGGGCTTAAGGCAGAGTTTTGGACCTGTAAAATTAAAATCAAAGCTAACTCCCCTTAACTAATGTGTGTTCTCTCATTTTGTATGAATTCAACGAGGCAAAGTCATTTTAATGAAATGTACAATCATTTAATTTTAATGAAAATGCACAGATTTTCTCCTCTGATTCAGTTTTATAAAAAATACAAATGTTCTTCTTACACACAGACAAACATTACAGCATTATTTTACAGGCCCGTCGTTAAAAGGATAATTCATATCATACAATCAGTTCAACTCATGTAGCAAATATGCAGAATAGGTTGCCTTCAGGGTTTTAACACTTCTAGATAGATTTTTAATCATACAAAAATGCAAACACAGATCAGCAACAAAACACAGCGAGGTTATAGGAAATCACTGCAGACAAAATGTGGACATTCATGCAAAAGCTTATAAATGTCTTCAGCTACTAGATCCCACGGAGCGCAAATAAGGCAAAGCAGTCTGATAAGCAGCAAAGAAAAGAGTCAAACATGTAAAACATGTCAGAGTCCAGACACAGAACCAGAGCCACAGGGTAGAAAAGTTCAAGTAGTGGCCAGTTAGGATCGCATTTTTGCAAATAAGTTATGGAGAAAAAGGAAGAGTTTGTGCCACTAATGACGATGTTCAAGATGTTTCACATTTAAGAGTCATCATCAGTTTTTATGACGTGGAAGAGCGTGACGTTAAATATCACCTGGTGTCCATTATTCCAGGCATACAGCGCTCTCTCTCTGGCGTTGTAGTCGAGCATAGAGATGTGAAAATACTGGTTGTGGAAGGGGATGTCTATGTACTCGTAGGTTGATGTCTTGGTGGAAAAGGCGTAGTACACCTTGGCTCCTGACAGGTGAGAGTTAGTGATGTAGAGCGTCCCACAGATCATAAAAGATTCACCTGCGTTCCTTTTAGAGTACTCCGTGTTCCAGGTCTTCAGGACCTGGAGTGTGTCTGGGTCAATCTGGGAGATGACAACATTTCCAGCGTTCTGATTGGTTGCATACACAACCCACATTCCGAGCTCATCAGCCATGACGTCGATGTCAGAGTATCCTCCCCAGGTGTACGGGTACATGTTGTGGAAACCGGCGAACTCCAGAGCTCTCTGTGCTAACACGCTGCCCGTCTCAAAGCTGTATTTAACGATGATGTTGCTCTGGTACTTGTTGTAGTAAAGAGATCCGTTATAGACGATGTGATTGGTTCCCTCCCATTTGAAGGGGAGGCTGTAGGTTCTAGAAACAACACCCGTGACAAAATCCTCCATAGTCTTATACTCACGAATGATTTTACTGTTGGTGTAGCTGTCCATATACCAAACCTACATCAGAGGAGAAGGAGAGTTAGAAAACAAAAAAGGCCAACTGAAATAATCCTTCTTGTTTTGAAGTCCCACTCCAGATTGTTTTCTCCCTCATGAAGAGATTCATCATGAAGATTTTTATAACATTTTCACAAAATGTTGAGGAGCTACAGTGTTTGACAGCAGCTTTGGGGATGTTCAGCTTGAATTTGTGCAGAAAAGTAAAAACTTTTGCTCAAACTGATGGGATGATTAACGAATGTGTAGACAAAGGATTGCTCTTTCTCCTCAAAACCTGACAACTTTGTGGTAGAGTTTGAGGTAGGTATCAACCAATATGGATTTTTTAGGGCTGATGCTCATTGGCTGATCACCCTGAGCTGATGACCACTACAGGCTGCCAGTTGTCTTGAGCCAATATTAGGGGCTGATACTGCTTTTGCTCCAGCAATTTACATCAAAAAATGACACAATGATGCGTGTTATGGGTCTTGATTGTCAAATATAGAACATTTTTGAACTACATTTTGTACTAAAACAAGATGGAAAAGTGAGGTAGAATATTTGCAAGGCATGGTCTGCACATGAACTGTAGCATCCCCTGGCAACATAGGATGTCTGTCTGTACATCATGCAGAGGAAAATTTATTGGCAAACCCACTCATGTATCGGCCGATGCTAATACAAGTGAAAAAAATAAATAGTGGCCAAATATATCAACCAGCTGATATATCGGTCAATCCTTTGTTTAAAGGTCACTGGAAACTGATCGCTATACAAAATAGATCACATTTGTAACTCCAGTGTACCCCTTCTGATGTACTGTGGCTGCTCTGCCTGTGTGCTCAGATTGCCTATGGTTCACCTGTTACCATTACCTCAGTCACTGTCTAGGCTTAAGTTCACAATAAAGTTTGAAAAACCTGTGTAATATCTGACACAAAGCATGCAGCACAAATATTATCACAGCCAAGTAGATCCAAACTTGGTCCCTCTAAGTTAAAATGCTAGTCCTCATGTGAGCTTCTACTGATTTTTCTCTGTTGCTTTCCTGCTCTATTATAGTTCTCAGCGTGGATCTGGCGGTTTCCCTACTGCTTCATGGTCTGTTCTCCTCAAAATGTGGTGCGCTTACATACAGGTGGCATAAAGATAATGAAAGCAACATAAAACCTGGTGTGAAGTCAGAGCCACCATTTGTCCACACTTCAACTCTGCTTTTCACCCACATCAATCCACGGCTGTGCTGATTATGAAGGAGTTTTTAGAGGTGAGACAGTAGACTAAGAGGCAGCACATCTCCAACTCCTGTCTACATACAATAAATGCTAACACTCCTGCTTCCAGGATCATTCAGGTCCTAAAAGGAGAGAGAGCTGACAGTCTGATTTATATGAAACACATTATGCTTAAACACACCGACCAACAGGCTCAAAAATCAATACATAAATCAATAAGAATATCAAATGCAGGTACAGTTTCTCTCTGGTCAGTAAATCTCAGTCATTAACCACATGGCATTTTAATGTGTGTGCCTAAATAATCATGTAATAAGAAGAACAGAGTTTTACAGTTTGGTGTAGCTGCAGCTTCTTTTTCCACTTCCTCAGCTTTTCTGTATGTAAGGCAGAAACACACAGGTATGCACACAGCTACAAAGCACCTTTACTCATAAGTAGTGTTCAATCTTAATAAGGGTAATTGGCTGAAGATTTTTTGCTCTGGACTCATCTTAAAGTGGACAAAATGCCTCATTATCCCTGTAAAATACATGTATTTTTCACCTGACATCTTTGCAGTTCATCCGAAAGTTGGTTTTCCTGCCTATTCATAATAATTCACTTAAACCAACTCCAAATTCTGCACTTCTTAGCAAACAAAACGTAGTGAGAAACGTCTCAACAGACCCCATCTTACGAGCTCTGTACTTTGTGCATTTTAGATCAAAGATCTCAGTGTTTCTACCACCAACAGAGAAGTTTGTAGATCTGAAGAGAAGCAAGAAGTGGTCATGCATTGAGCCTGAGAAGTAGAGCTGAGCAGGAAAACTACAACAATTAACTGTGCAGTTCTCCATGAACTAAATAATGCAGCCAGTTAAAAGAGGGAGACTTATACATGGAGGTGATTTACAACATCTTCAACCAGGCTTCAGACTCCAGAGACTTAAAGTACAGAGGGGTCACATGGGAGGTCACAACATGCAGTTGATGCTGCAACAAACCTTCACCTCAAACCATATTTATTTCATGCATGCTTAAATTAAAAATCTTTTGCCATACCATGCTTTGTGTCAGATTATTAACAGATCTCCATTTTCTGTTACAAGACAAAGTCACCTGAGTGAGAGTAGGAAGTGTGGAGAATGTCTGGAATGGGACTTCAAAACCTTGAAATTATCTCAAACAAAAGTCCTGCAGTTCAGAAACTTTAAATATTTCCAGTCTAGGTTTTAATATCCATAATAAATCTAACTCTATGACAGCAGTCTGCCAGTGCAGCTGCAGAGATACTCCTTACTTTGAAGACAATATAAATATTTTACCGTACAGTCTGCAGAGCCCTCAAAGAGCTCTGCTTCCATAACTCACCCTGTTGTTTCTGGTCGATGCTAGAGGATCAGTCATCCATGCCCCAAACCGAGTTCCAGATGTCTTTATTGTAACAGGTCCAGTGATTTTCATTAATTTCCCACACGCTGTTAATAGAGAAATGCAGCGATAAGATGTGCTGTGCTGCTTTTTGTCTCTAACTAGATTTCTCAAGCCAATTTCATGCCTGTGCCACCAGAGAGTCTGCCCTCTGTGCATACTAAGATAGCACTGCATGGCAGAGAGCAGCCTTATTCCACTGGAGGTGTAGTGGTGAGTGTGCTGTCTGCAGCTCTAAAGCACAGTGTTCATTTAAAACAAGATGTACACTTACATGTAAACATCATGTCTAATTAAATTTGCAGGTTATGGTAGAGTATTAATGATTATTGCATCAGATGTTTTGTTTCAGATTTCTGCATAAGAATAGTTAGACTTACAGGACAAAACAACAGCAGTGAATCATGCATTATCAACAACTTTTACAGAGAGTCTGCGACAGCTGCTCACCTTGCTCTCTTACTCATTACTCATTAAAGCTCTGAAATTTAAAAACAACAAACTATAGCTATGTATTTGTGATATATTTTTTAAGATTCAAGAACCTTATTGTCAAACTAGCACAAGTTGACTCATGGGCAGCTTGGAATATCACCCTCAAGTTCCTGTTTTTAAGCCCAAGAAATATAGAAGAAAAACAATACCAAAAACAGGATAAAAAGAAGAGATTTTTTATACAAATTAAGAAATATAAACATTGGACGAGACAAAAAAAATAAAAATACAAGTATAGCCAATTTCTTCTCTTGAGTGAATCCTGTAATCTTTGACTTTTCTAAGATTTAAAACAATTTTTTACTTTTCACTATGGGAGATAAAGGGCCAAAAAAACACAGAAGCTTCCTTCTGAAATCTGTAGTGGCTCCAACCTTCTGCCCAAAATGAGGCAGTTAGGAGTAACATGTTACCTTAAGACGATGTTTGAATGTTTAGTCATTTGAATGAAAGGCTCTCAACATCTGGCAGAACAGATACTAATGGTTTCTTTTCCTCACCGGCAGGACATGGAGGTAGACGCAATCTTAGCGTGGGATGAAACAGCCAAACAGCAAAGCTTTCCAGCCTCAGAGGCTCTAAGTGCTTTTTCTAAGTGCCTTTTGATAAAAAAAAACCAGACACTGCCGTTTGTTTTTCCTTGAGGTATGCTCAGACCAAAAGGGAAAAAAAAATTGCTCCGTGTTTTTCTTACAAGTTTTAGTGAATGTTAGTGAAGAGTGAACATGATCACTATCCTTTAAGTCTGTGTCCAGATGAACTGCAGCTATATGAGGCTGAGCAGTGTCCACTTTGATAGTCAATACCAGGATTTCTCTGAAAAACAATAACATCATGACTGCTCAGAAAGATGCTTTTAGCTGAAACAAGAGCAGCAGTACTAACTATTTAATCTATATTCATGTGATCAAATTGCATAAATGGGAGCATAGACAAGCTGAGTCATTATGCAGATTTAAAGCAGAATTAATGCTTTGTTCTGTCTGCCAGACAACAAACTGACTTTTTTTTGACAAACTGTAATACCTATGACCAAGTTAAGGGGAAGGTTTTCTTTGTTCATTTTATTTTGGTTGCAGCTTTTGTCTTTATCTTGTCTTGAAAACTAAAAATAGCATGATATAATGGTAAAGAGAGAACATATAAAGTGAGTTTCAGCTCTGGATTGAAATTGGGGCTGCTTTGAAAAGCCTTCAGCTCTGATAAACAGGCTTCAAGCTGAGGATCAAGGTGAGTGAGCAGTGTGCATGACTTAACCATCTCTGGTACAAATAAAGATAAAAATACAAGGAAAATGTCTGAGCTTGAGGCTTACACAAAAAAGCATGAAGCTCACTTTTGTGTTGCTTTTGCCTAAAACAATTAGGATCAGTCACATTTTTTGGTTCAAATAACTTCTGCTGTTTAGAGAAGTGATAATTTCTATAACTGTATTCACATATGCACCTCAGATTATAAAAGTTTGCCTCCCAGCACTCTGGTAAATTTCGACATATTATCAAGATGAAGTGGTGGTCGACTGCTGCATAGATATTGAAGGAAAATTCACATAAAGTAAGTGTGCAGAATGATGACATTTACATCATGCAATAGGTGCATAATACGATGCTATAACCTACTAGTTTCTGCTTCCACCATTTACTTAACTGATAATTTATCATTAGAGTGAATATAGATTTTACAACAAAACCAGGGAAAAACTGTCATTCTAAGTCAAGGTTATTTATACACACTCAGCCTCATGAGACTTCCCACTTGTCAAATAGGGAGAACCTCCAACTTTTCAGGGACATGTTGAATGGGAACACTTGAAGTGCTAAAACTTTAGGGAAAGGCTGTATTTACACCTTCTGGAAGATTTCCAAAGGTGCATGCATGAATAGAGTTTGTTTTTTGAGTGTGTGCTTTTTTATTTTTTACGTTGCATTTGAGTTTAGGCATCTTGTGCAAAAACTTTTAGCCTGATAACTTTTACCCCTCTTAAGGCAGCTTTTGGTCCGAACACCTGTCGGAATGCTCCAGAGAAAAAAAAAAGGCTGTTAAGAGTTTTCAAACAGTATATTTTCTCCAGCAACTGTAAATTTGATTTCATAATGTAGACAAACACATAAAACTCTCATATTTGAAGACATAAAACTTGAGGTTGTCTGAACCATATGCTTGTCCTGTTGTCACTGTTATATGTAAAACCTTAAAAAACATGCTCACAGTCTGGACTCACTTAGTTTGCCCATGCAGCTGCGGAGGCGGCTGTCCAGTCGCAGGACTCTCTTGTAGAGCTCGTCGTAGTCGTAGGCTCCCAGCTCTTCCTGGATCCCTGTCAGCACCGCAGACAGGTTCCTGATCTCTTCCTTGAACTGGGAGATAAGCGCCGCATCCATTTTGTATTGCTCCAGCACAGGGATCAGCGGCTTCAGCTCGTCCATCTTATCCGTAAGCTCCTGCAGAAATGACAGAGACAGCAGCAGGAATGTAAAGCAGAGAGAATGAGAGGATCAGAGAGGTAAGAGTACAAACAAAGCCACAATCTGTCTGACAGGGTGACATAGTCACGATAGGTTACTCCTGTGCTGTATGCTAACACATTAGCAGTTTCATAGCATTGGGGCACTTGCTCTCCTGTTTATGAGAAGACATCCATACTTTTACTGAATAACCTCACCACAAGATTATAAAGTCAAACTCAAAAACACACATTTTCCCCCCCAAATAACAGCATTTCACAAGATCTGCATACATCATTTGTTTCATTCAGAACTCTCAGAAATGGTCCTTGCCATATTAATGGCTGTTGCTTTTATTTCTCCATCTTGCTGTGTTTCTTTTATGGTGCCACTCTGAAGGTGTTTCTGCTCCTGAAACCACCCACAGCTTCTACAAACCTCTGTATCAGCTAATCATTTCAGCACGTTTGAGAGACTGCTGGTTGTTTCATTGTGAGCACATAAAGTGTGTACATGTTATCAGCACAGGGACTTTGTTCAACATGTTTAGCGAAGATTTGCTTCCCTGTGCAATATGGCGATGATAGCATGAAAAGTCTTGCTCTGGCTGCAAATGTCACCCCCTGCTGGTTGTCTGCAGTACAGGTTATAGACCCTGCCTCATCTACGTTAAAACTCAAACTCTATAATCAAACCCAGTTCCAGTTAAAGGTTTGACAGATATGGTTTCTGTCATAATAGTCATTTCTTATCAAGCTGATTTGGGTAATATAGTTCATTTTCATGAAACAATGACCAATATCAATATTCGTCTCAAAACGCATGTTGTTATTACATTGCTATTGCAAGAGCTCCTCTCTGATTGGTGTAAAATTATGAGGAGATCATTTAGACTGGATGGTGTGTGGGTCAGTATGAAGGCTGTGAGGAGTCTCTGTCTGCAGGGGATCTTTGTTCAGCCTAACTTATCTTTTTCTGCAGAAACAACAGAGGAATTCTTGACTTCTTTCTACTCCAGATGATGCGAGTGATACCAGTGTTAATGCATTAGAATATAAGCTCAGTCCTTAGAGCTCCCTAACTAATTCCAGGCTGAATGAAGGAGTGCTGGGTTCACAAAGCAGACTGCTGTATAGCGAACAGGGGAAGGAGAAAAACAAAAGTCTATTGACAAACACAAAGACAATTTTTATCACCTTTGGGAACCAAGAATAAACTCATCATCCCATCAAATTCGGGCCACAATGAAGCCTAAAGTAAAGAGAAATTGATTTCAGTCCCCTTTGTAGTACGAAACCAGCCATCAGAGATAAGTGTATGCTTGTTTTGTGTTGTCACATTCTCTCCTCTCTTTCTTCCTTTCTTCTCTAAAGTCCACATCCATCAGATAGACCTGTTGTTCTGGATTCAACACTTGTAAGCATACTTGTGCTCAGATGTTTGCAATTATCTGGTACTTAAGGGAGAGTGTGCTGAGAGGAGAAAGCTGTTTGTTGGTTGTTGGCTTGTTGTAGGCATGCATTATACATGTTTTTAGCGTTTGGCCCAGAAAACTGAATGAAAGCTTTCTTCCTTTTGCCTGTAGTGTGCCTTCATTCTGTCTCTTTTCTCATTTTTACAGCTAGCAAACAAAGAACCTTTGTTTGACTCAAAGTTCTGGGTATTTAAAACTCCATTTCTCTTTAAACCCACTCCAGAGACTTTTCTGGTTACATTTCCAAACACGTACAAGCACAATAATATACCTCCACTACTGTATTCACTCCCACATACCACACACTTCTTCAATGTTGATCTGAGAGATTTCACACATGCTAAAAATCAGCTGAATACCTTAAAAAAAAATTTCCAAGTCTTTTCGGATATTCAAACCCCAAGTCTGTTTCCTTTCCTGTCCAATAAAAATTGCAACAAGACCTAATTTAAAACAACATGAGGCAAAGAGACCTAAGGTGTTACTATAACTGCTTATAATCAATGGTAATACACAAGGTGAAAATAGAGGACAGAAAACATTGTTGAAAAAGACCCAGAAAATTGTGCTGCATTGTGAAGGAGAGCCAGTGAATGATGATTCAAGGTGGAAATGTGCATGTGTATAGAAAGACCTGTCATTCAGACTCTGACCACATTATAAAGAAGACATCCAATGGTAGATCATTATGTGATAATGGCTGCTGGATGAATAAATTAATGAATTAAACAGATGCATTGGTTTAGTATTACAGTGTTGGAGATAGTCACATCATTGTTCTCACACCAGCCAGAATTCATACAATTTTCAGAAACAGTGATCACTAGTCAGTGCTCCATACGTGAACTGTCTCATTCCAGCTATTTTGTCACTGAAGAAGAAACTTTTCCTACTTTTTAGAAGGTGTAAAATGTTTCCAATGGAAACATTAGATACATCAAATAGTAATGAAATACTATCTGATCTGATTCTATGATAAGGCTAATTGATTTTACTTGGATTGATTTCTTTCCTGTAACTTAACACAAACAAAGCATTTTCTCAAAAAAATTTGTCACTCTTTGAATTTCAACCAATCATAATGTTTGAAAGAGAGCATAAACCAACAACAGAGTTGACCATGTCCCTCCCAGCTCAACTCAGTGTTAACTCATCACACATGTGGCACCCCTTGCGATGGAAGTCTGTCCCTATGAGGAGTCAGAGTGTTTGTGGAAAGGTCTATGTACAACCAGCTGCTTTCTGTCTTGGCCTCTCAAACATGGACCCTACAGCAGGTTTCATTTAAACATAATGTTGCATGAACTCAGGACTCAGCTACATGAGCTCTTATGTCCAGAGTAAGACCAGACCCTTGAACATCAGACCTCTGCTGCTGTAGATTTTTCAGTATTATTGAAGTTGTTCCTCTGGTTGACAAAGCACTCGCTCGACTGAACATCTCAGACATGCTGTCAGTTTGTAACCTCAAATCTCTTTGTTCACAAAGTAAAAATCTCTGGTATGAACCTGGAGTGAGACCTTCAAAGTGTGGTATGACAACATTGAGTATTAATGCAGCTGAAAAATGAAACAGTCTGTCCTCTGGTTCTCACAAAATTTGCTCTTTAAATCACAAATTCAGACCTCAGGTTTGATTTACTTTAAAGCACTTGAGCAGTTTGTCTGAATTTTTAAATTTTGCTTTTATGTGTGTGAGGATGTCTGTTTGTTTGCGCACTTCAGCCTTTTTAAGGCTTTTATATGAAACACCCTGAACTGCTTTTTATGATAAGGTGCTTAACAACTCAAGCTGAATTTAACCAAAGTACATGCTCAGAAAAGAATTACAAGATGAATAAACTTCAAACACGTTTATGATCTTAATGGGTGAAATAAATTTTTCATTTGGATGTTTCAGGAAAAAAACAAGGGAAACAGAAAACATCTGTTTAGACCTGATTACACCAAGCCAGGGTTAAACGAGGATAGATCTGCTACCTGGAAGTTTCTGGCCATGGCAGATTTTCTGTCATCCTCGATCTGTCTGAACTTGGTCCTCAGGCCCTTCATCTGGTTCTCCATCTTCATGACATATTGGAAATCCCTCTGAGTCCTCAGGTTCAGCACCTCAATAGACTGAGACATGTTCTGCACCTGAAACACAACACATAGTGATAAATACTCGCCCAGAACAGGTGCGTAGAGCTTTGCAGTGTGCTAAGGTATGAAAAGTTTTGTGCAGTGCAGTGAAGTCAGCGAGTGAATAAATGATGCCTTTCTTCTCTCTTCCTTCCTTTCGTTGCAGCTAATTGAAAGGCACTTTGATGGGTTTAACCAAGTGAGCCTTCGTTTATGTGTGTGTGTTCCTGTATGTGTGAAAGGCTTTTGTTGAAAAAGAAGCAAAGCCTGGCAGCAGTGTGTGTGTTAATGCATGAGTTAAAACATCTGGTTCTTTAGAGAATAATGCTATGATGGGGGACTGTAAATCTTGAGAGATTTCTTGCTCATTCCCTTGAGGACAATGTGTATCTGTGCATGCTTAAACAGGTGAAGCATAAAATAGACAAATAAACACACAATGATATCATGATAATATCGCTTCTAGAGTCATGGCCAACCTTACAGTTTTAGCCAGTGGTGAATCAAAACCGACTTCCAGCTGGGATTTCCTCTCTCTGTGCACTGTATGGTTAAACACATGCTTACCTTCTCCAGCAGCTGGCGAAGCTGTCTGCTTTTTGCGTCTCTGGAGCACAGGCTCTGCTCTGGAGCCACCACCGTGCAGATACATCTCCCATCAGCATCCTGCGCTGAGCTGTACACCTGCCAGCCCTCCTTTGGGCCGATAGTCTGCAGGTAAAAGTAAAATCATACAGAGCTTCTGTTATTTCTGATTTCACTCTTACTCACCTTGAGAGCATTTCACTCAAAAATTGGACAAGTCTACTGCAGCTTTCTTTGTCACTTTGTTTAAACACAGACAAAGTTCCCCAAGGCTCAGTTCTGGGTCCTCTTTGTTTTGGTATTCATCTTAGTTTGAGTAAGACATTCAAACAAATCTGTGAAGCATATCAGGAGTGGATTATGAAATGAGTTTGCTTCAATGCTGGATGCTATTTGTTTATACACTTATAAGTTGGTTTTATTTGGTATTAGTAATTACTTGGATAACTCCCACACTGAGAAATGAGCAGCTGGTTGTTGGAGGTTCTTATTCAAAGCATATTAATTAAAAAGATATAAAGATGCTTGAAGAACCTAAAGTTTTAGCAAAAGTGAGAAGGAATACAGCCATCTCTCTTGATTCTGGTCAAAATTGATGAGTTTGAGACCATCCCCTCAAAGGCCTGGAGGCCATCTGCCCACATCTCATGGATTTATAACGGCAGAGCGCTATCTCACTTAATGCTGCAAAAGAAACTCAGCAAGGTGCCCTTTAGTTCGATGCTTTCTATTCTACTGCCTGTGTCTGAAGGCATCCACAGTTAAAAATGATAGCTTTCTGTATTGTTGATAAAAGCTGTTGTCTTGGAGCCAGATGCCCTGGCGGCCTAGGTCGTGTCATGGGTGGCTAGGGTTCAAATCCAGCCTGTGCCATATTTCCCACGTCATTACTCACTCCCTTGTTTTTTCCTGTACTATCCACTGACCTATCTTCTCCTTGATTACAAAGAAAAAGTCCCCCAAAATAACTTAGAAAAGCAAAGTCTTTGTAATTTTAATAACAAACACATCACAGATCCTTCTGGGACCTAAATGATGTGAATTTATTTATCCAATGAAAGTTATGGAAGTGGCTGGACAGAGTCAGACAAACTCCCTTCAAATGGGGTCTAGGTTGTGCTCACCCTGTCAGTTATAAAGTGTTATTCATCCCCATCACAAAGTGTTCTTTCAAAGTAACAATTGTAAAACTTTAAAAACTAAAATCATGAACTCTGGATTACTTTATCAGTAAATATTTTCCTACTTCATCCTTAAACCTGTGGCCATGCTGGAGCTGACACTTCAATCCTGCAAACAGAAAAACAAATCCTGAAGACGCTTCATATAAATATTCATGCTCTCCCCCAGCAAAGACTTTGCAGGTAAACATCCACATCCACAATAATCCAGGTGACATATCAGAAGAGGGGATGGTACATTTGGAACAGAGGGGGTTGTGTGAACAAACAGAAGGATTGAAGAGGTTTTTATGGAGGTAAACAGTGGCTTGGGAAAAAAAAAGAAATGAGGACAGTGCTGACAGAAAGCAAAAAGAAGAGCTGACTGTCAATTAGAGGGAAGTGGAGAAAAGCAGGTACAGCAGCAGATACATCAGCACTGGAAAGCACAAAGACAGCAGCATGAGAAGATAAGGGGAGGAAGGGATAAACAGGTGGAGGATCAACAACAGGAGAGTGCTGCAGCTTAGTCCATCACACTGATGCTTAAAGACTGATGTAGTTTCACTCACTAAGGCCACACAGTGGAAGTGTAGGTGTGTTAAATAATATTTCTGTAAAAGAACTGACTGATATGATAAGAGCAAGTTTTACAGTCTGGGTGAGGGCTCATTAAATCAATCACAGCAGCATAATCAGTGGCCTTGAGCTAACGCTAATCAAATATATGACAATCCAGGCTCCTTTCCCTCTTCATTTTTACAGGTACATGGCTCTCAAGCCAGGGCTGTGATGAGAGCTACATCAAATCTGCTAAACCTTAAAAATGAAGCTGTCAAAACTGATGATAAAGGAACAGGATGGGATAAGACTGGAAAGTAATGAAGACCAAATTGAAATATGTGACGTCTGGATGGGCACCAGAAACCCCCTAGCAAAGATCATTGATCACCTGTTGGATCTTAAGAGGAAGTTTTGTTGACATAAATGATTCAGCAATGCCTGGTTAGACTCTTAAAAAATGTAAAACATCATGGCTGCACACACATTTTGCTTTAATGATAAGAATAGCAGGCAATTCAGAATAAAAATGGTCCATATAATCAGCTCTGTCCATCATGACACAACCACTGTGCCCTGTAGAGTTAATTATACACATGCATGCTGTGGAATTTCTCCACCTCTTTCATTTGAGCACCAGGCCAGCTGTGAGAGCACTGTGTTAAAGTTAGCTTAGCACAGAACAACAGTGTGTATGTGTGAAAGCCTTTCAAATTCAAACAACACAAAATCACAAAGCCCACATCTTAAAAGAAACACACTGATCCTCCACATGAACTATTGAGTTTATTGTTAAACCAGTGAAAGGTTGCTTTTTGTTAGTCACCTGTCCTGTACTGCAATGCTTAGTTAAAACCCTAAAAACTAGGGACAGTCAGACTGAACTGCAGCCTGTCACAGACGGAAACCTACCGTCTAAAAATACAAGACAATGAAGAAGTACCAAGCACTGGAATCCACATACACAAGGTAAAATAAAAAACAACAAACAAACAAAGAAAGAAAAAGTAAACATGTTTACAGCCTGATACAATATAACTTTCCCAAATAAATGACTAAATTCTGTAACAACACACTGTGTAGAGGATGAATGTTTTCATAACACAGCAGTTAAGGAGATATTAGGATCACAAGTTTACTCAATTAGACGAGCAGCTCGACAAGTTGGCATCCTGTAGTTGTTAGTGAGAAGGCTCAAAGCCCACCCCATTTCCAATATGGCCCTGCCCCTGATTAGCTTCAAAACTCCTTAACAGAGACAGACTGGTGATGTCATGAAGGCGACAACCAGTCCATGCCTGACACTGGCTTATTAGCTGTGTGGGAAGTGGAAGAAACCATTTAAGAATATGAAGGGAGGGGATTTCACAAATGAAATCAAAAAACACTTTTTTGAGTCCAATTCACTCTCAAACTTTATGTAAATGTATCTTGATTGAAAGGACTTTGAAACTTTATATATTAAGCGCATTTGCAGACCAGATAAGAGTCAGGGGTTGGAGAGGAGGAGAAGAGGCTGGTAGTTGAGATGGTGAGATGAAGCTTTTTGAAGCCTTTAAGCCTTTCAGTCAAATGGTTCATAAAAATTTTAATTTTGTGAAGCTTCATATGCACACATTCGTCCAAACCTTTTTGTCCAACTCAAGGTAAAGTATTTTTACTGGGCATGCCTGCCGCATCTAATGTGACTGTGTTCCTCATCTGTTCTCTGTTTGCCCTGGGACCATGGATGCCCCCCTCTTATTTGTATCCCACTTGAATGTCTTTCATTCACACAACTTCACAACTTAACCAGTTCCATTTGAAGGCAACATCAGACGTGAGAGAGGGGCAGAATGTAATCTGTGGTACACAGTGAGAGGGAGAGTGGAGGCATGCAGAGACAGCTCCACTTTTTTTTTTCCAAACTTTGTACCACACTATGTAAAAATCACACAGAGAGAGGGGTGTAAAAAAGCAGCAACAGGCAGGGGGAACAGCCACTTCCAGCTCTTAAGAGCTACTGAACATCTCTGCATATCAAAGTGGTTTCAGTCAGACTAAATGTTGGACACATACATAGACATTTCGTAAAAAGATCACTTTATTTAGTGTCATGTGGAAAGTCAAATTAGAGATGGTGAATAATCCTTGTGATAATGGTTCAAATCAGGAAAACATAAAGAAAAATGGTATGCAGAGCAGCTGATCAATATTTCAAGATATTTTAATTTTTCCACACAGACTTTTTTGTTTCTTGTTTAGTGTAACTCGGACTGACAATGAACCAGACCCATTCTCTAGGGCTCCAGAGTTCAAAGGTTTTGATCTGGATATACTTAATTTTAGAGAGCCTTGATCTGTTATCCACATTTAGATACACTTCTTGCGTCATCTTTGGTGATATCACAACATCACACTCATTGCAATAAATGTACAACTAATAGTGAACTAATAACACTAATAACCAGACTTCCTGTACAAAGACAAGTTCAGTTATTGAACTTATTGGGTCTTACTTATCCCAAATAGCAAGGAGAAATTAAAAAAAAAGCTCCCAGGAGGTAAAAAAATAAAATAAAATAAAATGAGAGCTGGCAGTCAAAGCATGCTGTCTGTTTTGATCTGAGAGAAGGAGTGGCTTGAGTCTTTCATGTCACAGTGCATGTGAGGTGCATGCCCAACACCTTGACAGGTAGGTACATTATAAATAGTCTGTAGTACAAGCTGAGCAAAACCAAGGCACTTAAGAAAATTTTATAAAATCCACACAGACATAATTATATGGCTATAAAGGAGGACTTATTTGGGTAAAAGAGGATGTATGGTCACCCTATGTAATGTATAACGTTACTGAATCCTTGTCCTACGAGTGTTTATCTACATGTGGTTTGGAATGAACATTAGCTCAAACAGCCTTGCCTGTTTTTTCAACTGAGTTGAGACTATAAAGAGTAAAGTCAACAGCATTCAAGGAAATATGTTGTAAAAGAAAGGAGCATAAAACACAAAGATCTCATCATGCAGTACATGCATGTTATCCAATCCCAGCAGAGTAAAGGATGATCCAAGGATCAAAGGTTAAACTAGTCTTACTCAAAATGTACCACCAACAGAATCTGAAGGTTGGATTTAATGAATAAAAAGAAAGAAACACAGCTGGATTACCTGACCCCATTTCTTAATCCTTTCATTCAAACAGCCTTTTTTGAAGATTTAATCCAATCAGAGAGCTTTAATCTGATCAGAATCCTTTACAGCGACTTGGCTCTGGTTTTTAATCTTATAAAAGTTATCAAAGTATCAACCCCATACTACGTCACCAAATGTAGAAATGAAGCAAAGAGTCTGATGTATCTCATTGTGAAGTGATGAGGCGTTGACCAGGCTGCTGATTCAACATCTATAGAATATTGATGAGCTTCTCTGTGTGATGGACAAAAGCAACATGTTCCACCTTATGCAGTTCGATATTTGTATATATTCTTTTCTGAAATTGTGTTTTTAATGAGGCAGGGAGTAATTTTTCAATCCTCTCCGTCTCTCCCTGTGTTAGATGGAAGATCAGACTCCAGGGCTGCGGGTGTTTCACAGAGCTGAGCACAAAGTCTGGTCATTAATCATCCTCACAAAACAGCATCCAGCAGTTCCAAGCTCTCCCCAGACACCAGCACAGCTCTGCTCTCTGCACAGGCAACACACACACACACACACACACACACACACACACACACACACACACACACTCATGCATGAGCAGTTGCATACTGTATGTGCCATACACACATGGACTCATATATGGCTGCTAAGACACGTTCATGTTCCCTATGTAGCTTTCAGACTTGATCTCCACTTTGTTACGTTGACTAACAGCTTTTTAAAGACTCAGTTCATCAATACTTTGGTTTCAATTTGCTAGCAGAGACAACATTTAGAGACAACGCACATTATTTTCATAGACAAAACCAGACACAGTAAAGAAGGAAAACTACAGCATCAAAAGGTCCTATGGTCTCAATGTTTTCTCTTTTTCAAACTGAGATGCAAAAACACCCAAAGTCACAGCATATTACATTGCTGGGCAAACTCAAACAGATGATCTGTGCGCTGCAGGCTTTTCTATTGTATTGAGTGATGCAAGACAGAACATGACAAGTGAAGGATGAAGCATTTGCAAAAACAAAACAAAACAAAACAATACAATACAAACTGTTATTACAAGAAAAAGACAAGACAGAACTTAATGTACAACCCCAATTCCAATAAAAGTAGCATCCCCAAAAGGCTCAGTCATTCACAAGCAAAGATGGGGCCAGGTTTGCCACTTTGTCAACAACTGCATGAAAAAAAAATTGTCCAACACTAAGAACAATGTTTCTCAACATTCAGTTGCAAGGAATTTAGGGATTACATCATCTACAGTCCATAATATAATCAGAAAAATCTGAGAATCTGGAGAAATCTCTCCATGTACGCTGCAAGGCAATAAACCAACATTGAATGCCCGTGACCTTTGACCCCTCAGGCATTACAAACCAACATCTTTGTGTAAAGGATCTTACTGTGTAGGCTCAAGAACACTTCAGAAAACAATTTTTAGATAATACAGTTTATTACTACATCTACAAGTGACAACTCTACCATGCAAAGACAAAGCCATACATCAACAACATCCAGAAATGCGGCTGCCTTCTCTGTGCCCAAGCTCATTTGAAATGGACTGAGGCAAAGTGGAAAAGTTTGCTGTGGTCCGATGAGTCCACATTAGTGATGCATGTCTGATGCTGTATTCCTTATGTGTGTGTGTATGTGTTTGTGTGTGTATTTTCACTTGTTTCCTCAGTTATTTTGTTTCCTGTTTTATTTTGCAGTTCTACATCCTGGGTGTCTGGTTCCACCCTACTTCCTGCCCCTGGGTGTTTCCCTTTAGTTTGATGACCCTCATTAATATCACCTGTGTCAACACCTGTTGCCTCTTACTGATTATGTAAAAAGTGTCTGTTTCCTCTCTTGTAATGTTGATCTGTGGCTCATAAAATCTTCTGAATGCATCCCTACTTCTTCTGTTGACACCTATTGAGACAACATGAAGATCTTTCAATAGGATTACGTAACTCTGCCTCATGTAATAGAAATACAATCTTACACAAGAATAGGAACTCCTCCTGATGTGCTAAATCAATATCCTGAATAACGTGCAGTCAGATTTTCTTACTGTATATGTGTTCGTGTTATTATCCTCTGCTCCCTTACAAGGGAAACGTCAGCCTCTGTTATTGAATGATCTGATAAAGTAACTGACTGAGAGACGCTCAGACAGCATCAGCCTCTAATAATGACTCATCATGACTTTATTACTTTTATTGCTGCACAAAAGGTCGGCCTCACTCCTGCTTCCCGTTAATGTTGGACTTTATGAGGCGACCTGATTGAACTGTGAATTAGCTCTCAGACTTTTCAGGCCTCACTGAAGCCAGGAGTGACATTAACAGAGCTGTGTTATATGAAGGTACCTGTCAGCCGGTCAGCAAGGAGGTACAGGAACTGAGAGAAATGAGGTATTAAAATTATAAGAAACATAATGCTGATTTTCATGCATTATTATCCAGATATAAGTTCAAACTTCTGTGTAATGTATCCGTTGTGTTTACTGCAGCATTGCCTTACCATAAGCGCTCAACTTACATTAATATTGCTGAAAGGATGCCAGTTTATTAGGTGCTTTATAAGACCTATATTTCTGAAGGGCCTGTTGGATATTTTATTGTCAAGTGTACTCATAAAAAGCTGCCTCTGCCGTGGCTACACACAGGAGGAGAGCTTTTATAGCATCGTTAGCAGCCCAGCTCTAAGGATATCACTCTGTCTGCAGTTACACCGCTTTAATCCAGAATATCTCTTCAACATGTGGAAATTATCTTCTTGAAAATTTCAACAGACCTTCATTGTTCTCTGAAAGTCCAAGATCTTCACTCTCAGAGCGACTATGATGTTTAAATATTTAAGGTTACTCGATCCAACTTTTACTTATCAATAACAGTACTGATAGAAGAACTATGGGTATCAAACGAATCCCAACACAAATCCAGAACATTTCCCAAAGATAAAGATGTTAAAGCCCAAACAAGCCAAGAAAGTTCTGCAGCCCCATGTACTTTGCTCTTGCTTTGTCTCATTGTGAAGATGAACCATCAGTATCTCACTCTCTGCTGCTCAGAGCTGCACTACGAGCTCCCAACCTGACAGAAATCAACTCTGTCAGTAAAAGCAGCCTTATCAAATAATGTGGCAGATGCTCAGAGTTGAACTTTACAGCCTCCTGAGCCACAGTATTTGATGCTAACTCTGTGTTGCTCACATCAATAAGAAGTTTTTGTGGCACAATTGCAAAGACAAGGGGCAACTTTGGCTTTCAAAAATTCTTGACAGTACAATTAACCATATTAAATCATGCTACCTATTTGTTTAGTCACCCTCTTTTCAGATACTCCAAATATTTATTCTTATGCTAATGGACTTGTAGAGGAGAGCTGCAGTAATTTTCAAGGTAACAGTGAGAAAAACAAGCTTTTCATTTAGCATATGTTCAAAGAGATGATAATATTTTCATGCAAATTATGAAGTAAGTTGACTGGTTACAAATATAGAAATACTTTTGTTCTTAAATGCTGGCACATATGTAATATCATGAGACTGTGTTTAAAGCTTTGATTTTTGACATTTCCTACATGTTTATGGTTGAATTTTAATTCACGAACATTTTGTGCAACTCGGCATTACTTGTGAAGAGAGACAGAAGCAGTGTGTGTGACTTTTCAGAAAAAAAGTGCAGATCCTTTTTTCGTCTTTCATGTGTATCTAACATCCTCATTTCCTTCATTTCAAAACCGTAGTTTCAAGGTGACCAACAGACTTCTTTGTGTCTCTGCTCAGCTCACTAGCAAACACAGAAAGCTGCATCAGATCAGCCAAGATCCATACCTGTCTCTATCTTAACATTTTACATGTAATTCAAAACGATCAAGTATTTATATTTGTTCAATAGGCAGTGTTTCATCAATTAGCTTATAGAAAACATACATCCCAGCAGTTATGATGAGCATGGAAATGATAGTAATCCTGTTGTCAACTGTTTGCTTTTGTTGCCCGTGCTGAGTTTGTCTCATAACCAGCAAAATAACTCCTCACAAGGAGCCCTAACTCCTCATAGGGTCCCTCAGTTTTGTTGTTCAAATCAATTCTTTTGTTACTCGAAAAGAAAATAATCTCGACAGAGTAATGAGGGTCATAACAGGCCTGTCACTGCAGTGCTTTGAGCTCATCTGAATAACTGTGTGCACAGCGTGTGCATGCTATACAAATCATAGATCACTCAAAAGAAAACACGTAAAGTCAACAGAGCCTGGACAAAAGGTAAATATCATTGTAAGGTGGGAACAACAGTGCTCAGGTATCCCGCTGTGTCCACATCTCTGTCCTGTTTGTTACTCTGTCATCACAATAATGTGTTTTTGTTTGGCTCAAACACACCTTCCATTAACTTTGTCCTCATCAACCTCGCCGTGTGACTGAGGGAGAGATGTAGGGGGCTGATGAGAGAGTCAAAGTGACTGAAAAGGTTAATTTGGCTAATATGTTTAAAAGTGAGTTAGTGAATGATTCTGCAGCTGCCATCAGATCCTAAATCACTTCCTCCGCCCTCGCCCGTGTCCCTGAATAATCCATCGTTAAAAGTATGCAAACCAAAGAAATAAAGGGACAAATATTAAGCTGCACATTTTAACTTAAATGAAAAAGAACTTTATCTTTTCAATCTGCTATTTAATCAAACAAAATTTGCAGATTTTAAAAGGTTTTTGGTGGGAGTTTGAAATATCTGACCTTCAATCCTGGAAGATATTTCTGCACATGAGTCTCAGCAGAACTTGAGCGAATGTGACATAGTTTGCAAAATGTTGGAAAAGCATTCTCTGCTGTTCAGCTCCTGTGTGCTAGCACAAGTTTGACTCAACACAGCCACAGATTAGGGTGAGGGCCAGTCCTGTATGTGCGTGTGTGTGTGTGTGTGTGTGTGTGTGTGTGTGTGTGTGTGTGTGTGTGTGTGTGTGTGTGTGTGTGTGCGCGTGTGTTTACACTGTAAATGAGTCTCCCCCTGCAGTATAAAACTGTTGATCTAATTCTCTTCAGTCAGTCTCTTTACAGTTAATTTTATTTTCTAAGCTCTGGCTGTATGAGTTGTGCAGTCTGAGGAGTTCCTTGGGGGGATACCAGGGGTATGAAACCAGCTCTAAAATTAAAAGACTGTCAACTGCAGAGGCAGGAATCAATCAGTTATAAATACAATCTTGATAAATGGTGGGAAAAGAAACCAACTGCCTTTGAACCACATCAACTGGAGCTGCAGAGACGCAGCAGATCGACGAAAGTCTTTGAATTTTAGGTGGCCTGAACTCTAATTTTCTTGCTGAAATGTTGTTTTTTTAATTAGTGCTGTCAAAAAATAAATTTTTAGTCAGTGTTTACATGGTTTTGTTATGGATTTATTCCAATTAATCATGATTAAATAACTATCATTTTAATCTATATTGATTGCGTTTCATTTTACAGGAACAAAGTGACTGAAAAAAGAAGGGAATATACTGCGTAGACACTTCATGTGTTTATAGAAAACCTTTAACATTGTTTTTTTCACAAAAATAAACCTGTCTGAGGCTAACTTCAAGTCTTTCAGGGCGAAGACTGTTCATGCAGCAGTCCTCCAAGTGTGGTCCACCCCCTTCCCCACCCCTGCCACTTTTAGGGAGGCACTTAAAGTCCTTGAAACAAGGATCTAAAAATTCTGTGATCTTGTTGATAAAGTTTTAAAACTAGTTACATATGCCAGGTCGTCATCAGAGGTTTCCATCATATGACAGAGGTGGCAGAGAGCAGGAAGTTCCACTGAGCAGGAAACGTAAGATTCCCCGCCAAGAATCTCAGCTGCTGCAAAGACACACATACACACACGCAGAGGGGAAGACTGAGGAAGAGCAAAGCTGTTATTAAAAAATATGAACACAATTAGATTTTGTCTTACCAATTGATCTTATTTCAGCCTAAATTGTAAATATATTGCTTACTTAGAGGGCTCCAGAAGAGTCCAGTTTCTTGTGGTGTCAGTATGACTAATTTGTGGCCTTGTTGGTCAAAGGTTTCTTTAACTGCTGCTATGTTACAGTTTAAACGCTTGACCATTCCTAGTGTTGAATTCCAGCGTATTGGTGCATCCAAACTAGTAAAGCCTTCTTAAAGCTTGTGCAATATTCTTGGGTCTGCAGTTTTTTGCGACCTACTTGGCAATTCTGACAGTCAATTTTTCTCGTATAGCCTCTCTGAGGGCCCAATGTTCTGTGTGGCAAGGCATGTGACGTGTTAGCCAAAGTACAAGCAGATACCCTGACAAATGTGTGTTTCGTGTTATTGTATTTTTATAGTATTTTGGACTGGAAGTGCTTCGGTTAGAGGAAAACTTCTTCCTGTGTGTGCATAATGCTTTGTCACTCTCCATCATGGTTTGACTTTTACTCAAATGCCCCTAAGTGTCTTCCATGTCGATGTTGTTAGTTTTTGCAGTATGTGCGAATGGCAAACTGCCATAAATGCATTGCTAGAGACGTTTCAGAGATTGTGAGTAATTGCGCCCTACAGCTGGGTTAATTGTGTCAAATTTTTTACTCAGATTGATAATGATGATGGATTAATCCGCATTAGTGTATTAACATTGACAGCCCTGATTTTAGTGTGTGCAGGAGCCTGACCAGGTCTGACTACACACCACAGTGGTCACTGCTCCAGTTTAAACAATCAAGAGTCACAAAATTGTGCTGTGGCTTCACTGACAGACTACAGCACAACCAATGTGACGATGTTGGGAGGAAAAAGAACAAAAGGATGTCTCCCTTTCGTCATTAACATTTCTCTTTTGTCATTTTGACACAGTCATTCTTCAACAACACATCAAAAGTAAAACTTGAAAACCGTTTCAGCAGCATCTACAGCATTTTTTCCACACTTGGTCTTGATTATTGGTCACTATGACACACTACACAAGATAATTTCAGGGCTGATGGGTCCTGAGGTCATGCAGCCATAGGATCAAGAAACAGTCATTTTGTATCATGCAGTCTGACCTCAGTTTCACATTTTATTTCCTGTACAGCTCAGCTCTATACAGCTTCACAGACCTAATTTCTCCTGTCCTCTTTTCTCTTGCTCCCTCATACACTCTCTCTTTCTTCCTCTCTTTCTCAACTGCATCATTTTTTTTGTGTGTGTGTTAAAGATCATGTGTGGATGAGAGTTTTTTTAAAACCTAATGAGAGGGAATAATTGTTTATGAAAGTACCAAGGCCTCCATCAGTTTCAATGAGTACCATGTTTCAAAAAACTTGCTCAGGAATCTTTACAATGGCCAAAAAATATCATGTATGTTATAATTGTTCTATCAAACTGGGGATAACTGTGCTGTGATAAAACTCAAGAAATGATCAAGAAGAAATAAATGTAAAGAAAAATCCAGGTTTGAGTGATTTCATAAACTGGACTATGATTTCACAGTGATGCTGCCGTCCTGTCTCCACATAGAGGCATAAACAGATGCTATCTTTCCACCCATCGATCAACCTGTCCAAACAAAGAGCCACCAGAGGATTACAGACATGTCAGGGCTGTAACTGATGAGCAGACTGCCTGAAGGAGTACCTGTTTCAGCTGCAGTGGCAGGAGAACGATGAACTTTGTGAGCAGCTGGATGTGTACCTGGTCTCATGTACAAACTTAGGAAGGAAATGACAGATGGTGACGCCACCAAAGAAAGCAGAAACAGCAAATCAGTCAGCAAGAAGAGGTTTGAGGTAGTCTCTGCACCCCAAAGAGGAAGAAAAGACTCAGCAGAAGACAGAGCCGTCTTCCCTCCCAGGTGAGACTGTGATGAAAGGCGTGCAGGGAGATTAATTTCCTCGAGGCGTGCCACCTCCTCGCCTCCTTTGACCCTGGCGGGGAGCAGATAGAATAGATAATTCTGCAGGAGAGCGGCACATTCTGCCCTCCACAGAGTCTGAATGAGCTGCAGCATTATCTGGTTCACGCCCTCACGCTGCTACTGTGGGTCTGCTTCAATGAGTTTTCTGACTGAACAAGACGGCATGTCAGTCAGAGGCAGCACAGAGGATGATAATGAAACAGTCATCAGACGTTATCAGAGGAGTAAAATGCTGTGGACAGCTCCAGGCCACACCGAATAACACATGCACACAGTAGCAGAATGCAAAGCAGCTGTGACACAGATCTTACTGTAGTTACTCTTCTGTCAGATGAGGCAGGATGAGGAATGGCTCAACCTGTGATGGCCGCCTTTCAATTTTCTTTACTGTCAGTGAGGAAGTATCCATGCAATAATGCCAGAGTAATCAATGTAGAGATAACGTTTAGATACCATTGTGTTAGATAACATTGAGGTCAGCTAGTTGAATCTTCAAGTCATAGACAGATTTAAAGCCGAGTAACCCCCAATCTACTTCTGCTAAATTCACTCTCAGTGTTACTATTACCATCGAGGTCCTTCTCTGTTTTTATTTGTGAGACTCTGAGTCTCCAGGCTAGAACACATTTACTTCAACAATTTGTGGTGTTCATCATTGTCTTGGTACACGTATCACCACCAATTTGAACCTTTCAACCAAAATGAATGAACTCAGAAAATGTCTGACACTGTTTTGCAGAGGTGATGATAAAGTTCATCACTTCTGGTCGTCACACTTAGGCACTTTTCAACTGCTTGCTAAAACTCAAAATGACAAACGTGTCTCTGTTTCTGTGGTTCACCGGTAGTCATCATCCCTCAATCCCACCTATTGCACACACAGGACACTGAACCCCACTAGCGGTCAGTGGTGTGTGGCTGGGTATGGATGTGTTAGCTAACACTGATGGTTACTTCCAATCAAAGTCTCTGACATCAGCGAGTGAGTGCGATGTGGACAAGTGAATGAGACTAGAAGTGTAAAAGCACTTCAAATGGTCAGAAAAGACTAGAAAAGTGCTTTGTAAGTACTTACTCATTTACAATTTGTATCTGGAAAGAGATACCCTCAGTTTCAAATGCTTCTTTGTTGATTCATTTGATCCTGTTTTGCCTTTTTAAGTCTAGTTATCTTTCTGCTGATAAGAAAAATCTCATTTAACACCATCTCCTGAAGAAATCACAGCATGATCCCAGCTCTGTGATGTGTCTCAGACTTGTTGAATCCGTCTTTAAGTCTCTTGTTATTTAGTTTGTGATTCCGCCGGAGTATTCTGCCAAGATAAGAACCCTCCTTTAATTGATGTCTGCCTCTTCAGCATACTTGCGTCTCTACAGCCACTCAGGGTTAAGTGTTTGAGCATGCTCATTACAGCTTTCCACTCCGGGAAAAGGACAGCCCTGCCATATTAATGTCACAGAACGAAGCAACAAAGGTAGTTCACCTGATTATTTCCTGCTCTTTAGCGACCTTTGAATGCACTACTCCTAATTATTCTCTAAAGCGGTCTCAGTATGCAGGGAGGAAAAAAAAATTCTGCTCTTTTGCCTTTATCTAACACAGACGCAGAAAACAGAATTTCAGGATGGATGTGTTCTCCTCTGTTTGGTGTCAGGAAGCAATACAAGCAATTTTTTAAAAGTATGCTTCTAAAGCTAATAAAACCAGAAAACTAGTTTGAACTAACCCTCAGATACTCTCATTAATGTACCGAATGTGTTTAAGGAGCTTCTTTGAAGAAAATACTTTCAGCAAATAAATTTCAGTACATCTCCAAAGTGATTTCCTATATGATTTCTCACTGCAGGTTTCCTCTCTTAAGAGACTTAAGCAAACTTAATCTTCTTAAGACTTCTCAGGAGGTAACTACAGAAGAGAAAATGTGTCACTTTGAAAAAGAAAAGAAAAAAGAAAGAAAGCAAGAATGAAAGAAAGAAAGGAAAGAGAGAGAGAAGTAGGGGGCGTAAAGAAGACACAAAATGAGGGGAAACAAACAAAACAAGTCACAAGAAAAATAAACAGCCAAATCAAAACATGCACAATGAAAAGATTAAGAGTGCAGAGTAACAACGAAAGGAAGAGAAGAGACAGAAGAAGGGAAAGAAGGACAAATAAAAAAAGAAAAAGGGCCTAAGGAGGTAAAGAAGAGCAGAAAAAAAATGGGAAAGAATATGAAAAGAAGTGCATAAAAATCAACAGAAGGAAGGAAACCCAGAGAGTAAAAACATAACTGAGTAAAAAGAGGGAAAAAAGAATTACTCATCCTTCCATTATGCCTTTTTGAGAAACAGGCTGATCTCTAAACACAGATTGTCCAATCACAGCTAAGTAACTGTGACCCTGCAGGTGTGTCAAGGCTCAGACTGCAGCGCATGTTGAAATGTCGAACACGAAGCTGTTTCAGAAAGATACTCAGCACCTGGAGGGCGAGAGGAGGCTGGTGTCCTTTTCAAACCTTTCAAGAATAAAAAAGGGGTGACAACATCCTGACTTCCCGTTATTTTGTTTTGTTAGATATCAGTTTGCTGGATATCATTTTTCTGTTTGTATTATCATCCTTGTAGAATAGAGAGCATTTATAGTATCCTTTATAATGGGTTTAGAATGCTAGTCCTAATGTTTGCAGACGAACTGTGGTTTGCAGATTTGATTTTTTTTTTGTCAAACACTTATACTAACAATTTTTTGTTGAAAATTGGACATGGACTGCTTTAGCTACGTGCGTCTGTTGAGCTTATTGGTTTTTCAGCCAGCTTGATTTATTTGACTGATGCTACCATCCCTTAAAAGGTGTCGAGCTTAGCAAGTGAGTATCCTATTTTTTCACATTAAGTTTTTTCACATATAAAGTTAAAACACTGGATTTTCATTCTAAACACATGCAGTGTTTCAAACTTCCACATTTATGTTTTTAGAATCCCTGAATCTATCTGTAAACTGCACTCCTGCTGTTCGTCCATATAATAATGGGGTTTACCACCATCAATGTAATTCTCTCTTTGATTAACCTGGCAAATGCAAACTGCTAATGGATTCTTTTTTTTTTCGCCCATTAGTACAAAGTGTTAATTTTCATTGCCAGTGGCTGGATGTTCATACAAGCCCAGGTCATATACATTTCTTTACTGGTTTACAACAGGTAGGACAAAAAACAGATACATGGACACAGGCCCTTTCAGTCTGCAGCTGTAAAACAGGCAGTGAGGGCTTGTGTCCATTGAAACAGTTTTCTTACTGACAGGTCCTACTGCCTGCACTAACCCAATGTACATCATTATTCCCAGCACTCAGTCCACTCATAGCCCCAGTGAGCTGTCCTTTGTAAGAGAAGTTCTCTGGTTGTGGTCCAGCATAAAAACAGGCACTACTGGACATAGGCTAATGGCTGTGACAGAGTCACTTGGTGAAAACTCTGGATTTTGAGCAGTAAAAAAAAAATATCTGGGGTTTATAAAGTGAGCCCTATTCTTCTCTTTCACATATATATTTCTAGGTCTGAATGATCAAATATGAGTTTCCATTTATTCCAGTGGGGTTTTTTTTCAGTCAGCGCAAGGTACAGACTGTTTTTTTCTCCAACCTGTCGTGACCCAGTGAAGAAATCCTTATGCTATGACCTGGGACTATATGCACGTCCAGTCATTAGTGATGAAAACGGACTGTTTGAACAAATGGTGAAAAAAAGAAAATCCATTAGTGGTATGCCTTAGCCGGGTTAACACTCAAAACGAGCATTATGCTGAAGTAATTCTCAAATTGATTAAATATCTTCCCCTAAATACAGGTAAACTGGTATCAGAAGTAGAATTGAACAATAAAACAAGGAAGAATTTTGTGGTGCAAAAAAAAAATGTTTTAAGATGGTTAACTCACAGGAAAACAACCATAAGGTTTTACAGGGCTCCTGATCACAATTAATTTACTTTCACTTAACGCATAAACGGAGAAAATTTCCGTCCCAAAATAAACGATTGTACTTAATTAAGCCCACAGTTATGTGAATCTAACTCAAATAAATTATCACTGAAACTCCAGTCAAACTCTTCCTCTGTTCTATAAGTTTTTTTTCATTTTATCATCTCTGCTTTGAAAGTAACAGGCACTGCCTCTGATCACGTCCCTGGTTGATTGAGTAGAGTATAAATTTATTGAGACCACAAATGTCTTCCCCTCCTCTCAAGTCCTTCCTTTCAGCGCTCATCCAGTGATCTGTGTCTGATATGGAGACTGCCTGGGCTGTAATTTGAGAGAGGAGGAGAAGGAAAAGAGGGAGGGGGCTGTAAGGATGCCTTTGCTAGTTTCATCATTATGCCTTTACTCCTGTAATTACACTTAGACTATTATTAATTCAGATGCATTCACCCAGAGGAGAGAGGCGAGCTCCAACAAGGGGAAGTCGCTTTAAAGAGCCATCGTCAACTTATATAAAGGGACAGAAATGTAAAGCATTTCATAATTATACATATTAATCCTCCCTCTGATGACAGCTCTATTCTGAGGATGAATGGTGTGAGCTAGGAGCTATAAGAGGTTGAGACTGAACACACAGAAAGTATTCAGAGCTAAGTGGTGATTATTTATCACTTTTAGCACCCAGACATCATTTTTCTTAACAACAGAAGCCTGAAAAACATAAATGTGTCTCAAAATGTGTCGGCCCAACAAATCTAAAATCTAATAACCTAAACAAGAGAGGAAAAAATCAAGCCCTCGACGGGAGATTGCAATAAAATGTAAGTTGATGATGATGATAGCTTTACTTGATATCATCAAATAGCTCATTGCAGTAGATGAGGCATCAGAAGTACTCTGTGATGTTCAGCTTGTTCTACATACTTGAGAAAACACAAAAGCATCTTTTGAGCAGCTGGAAAAGAAAGAAGATTCTTCTGCAAAGAAGCAGGGAGAAAAATGATCAAAGATGAGGAAATTCTTGACAAGAACAGTCACAAGATATGAAACAGGTCAGCTTGCAGCTCTCATGACAGACGTTTTATGTCAGCTGAAAAGAAGTGATACTTTTCCAAGAGGTGAATTCACTCAGAACAGGTTGTGGTCACTTCTATCACACCACCCCATGCTCAGTCTCAAGGTCTTCATCACCAAGTATACTACACCAATGATTTTCAGTCTTAAGCACTCTGTTAAAACCTAACAGCTTGGTTTAGTTTGCTCTTGTTCTGTATCTTGGTGTGTAGATGAGCTGTCAGCATCTCGAGCCTCTGGTTGTTAGATAAAAGTTTATTGATACCACGGCCCTCATGAATTCTTCTAACTGATCTGATTTTTTTATCAATTCCCTATTGATTCCTCTTATAAAATTTCTGTATTCAAAAATAGGCTTTACAACTTTTCTGCATCAACTACATTTTATTGATATAATGAGTAAATGCATAAAAAACTGGTAGTTCGATGTAAATGAATAAAAATAGGTAAAAAATCACACATACAATTATGTTTATTTATTGTTTTATTGTATTTTACTGACTGAAGTAGGCTACCTCAAATTGCTCAGAGTGTTTGGAACCTTGGGAAACTTTTCTCTATCTGCTAAGGGACAGGATAGTGGATTGAACCATTTTGTATTGATTCTTAACAGAAACCAGTTCTTGATACCCATCCCTACTTATTATATCATTCCAAGTAACTTAAAGTCATTTAACATTCCTCTGTTCAGGTACATGACTTTGAAGTTGTCCTGAGGTGGAATTATTGGCTTAATCACTTGAAAGTTTGGTTCCATGAAATCTCACTCAACCTGTGCATGGCTGTCAGCGTTTGAATTAGAAAGTGTCCTTCTGGCTCATTTGCACAGATTAACAGGCATTCAAGACACGAAATGAGACCAGAATTTTAATACCAAACTGCTTCTATCAGTTTTTACCTCTTAAAGAAAATGTATCTATTAGTTTTGAAGAAGAAGGGACCTCTATGTGTGATTTGGCTCCAAGTTACAGCACTGTGAATAGTAAATATCTTTGCACAACAAACTCCTAAATCTCCTTAAACAGTTTGCTGCAGCCTCTTCTGACACACTGTTGTCCAAAGACATTCTTACTGAAACAGCTTATTACAGGTTATTCATTTATCATTTACTTTACTTTAACACCTTTTATTAGATCCAAAGAGGAGTTTACACAGTTCTCTTCAGACTGAAATTTTAACTTCTCTATCTTTTACTGATTTTACTCGATAACCAAACAAACTGACCCACTTTCCCTCATACAAGCCTCAACCTGTGCATATATTCAAAAGTTTGACAGAGAGCTCATTAAAACTTCATATAGACTAATGTCGGGAACATCTCTTTGGCAGTTTACTCTCATGTTCACTCCGCTTCTGCTGTAAACATTTCACATCCATTCTTCAGTGGACTTTCTTTCAATCTTTCTCTCCAGCCCATCAACAATGACACCCCGCTCTCCGCCTCACAGGTGAAACATGCAGCATCACGTTAATGACCGAGCGGCAGACATGCAGCTCCCTGTTTGCCTTGTTTGTGTTCACTCAGTTAGAGGATGTCTTCTCTAATTTGGGAACAGCTATGTGAAACATGAATCCTCCAGCCTTTCTTCTCTTTGCCTAATGGTTGTGTCTGTGTGTGCGAATGCGTGTGTGTGTTCCTACATCTTCTAACATGGAATCTGTGCCAGACAAATGTTCCTTTCATGCAGGTACCCACTAATGAAAGCTGATTTTCCATCATGCAACAAACATAAGCTTCTGGCAGAGGAGACCTTCAGCTGTACAACACACATGGCTTCAAAGAATGCTTTCCCATGTTTTCTCTGATTAAAGATCAACAGGGGGTCATACCAGTGAAAGGATGCAACATTTTCTCTGCAGGATTACCCCCTCCTCCACAGCTGTGGTCGGGTTTTTCATGTCTGATCAAAACTTTGATCAAAAACCTGACTCATTACAAACAGGCCTGGAAGCAGAAGATAGGAAAAACTGGCTTTTGTACTGAAAGTGGATCAGACTCCTCTGTGCCTGCATGTGGGTGTGTATGCTCGCCTACACCTGCTCACACAGCCGCCTACTCTCAGTGACACAACACAGGACGAGTGCCTACACACAGCTCCAGCCCACTCCTGTTTACACTGAGAGGAACAACTCATAAACATCCGCATTACTTACAGTAAATCGAGTTTTGTCTCATGCACACATGCACATCATTTGTTATTCATTCAGCAGAAAATAAAGAGGAATAAAAGTTTGTGTAATCAGGGAAAAGACAACAGCTTGCTGGCCACATTACCTCTGAGAACAGGGTGGCAGCACGTAGCACAGAAGACATGTCGGCTGCAGTAATTGGCTGTTTAACTGAGCTCAAACCATTAATGAAAGGCTTGGTGTTTTCAAACAAGGACCTGTTGTGACAACACTGAAAATCCACAAGACTAAAAAAGTGCAAAATGTCCAAGCATTGCTTCAGTATGCAGCTATAAAAATTAATCTGCAGCTTAATGTCTATGGGCCAGTTTCAGAGCCAATTTGCCATCATTAGATTCCCCTGAAGTTTGCCTCCAGGACAATTGGACAACTTCTTGTAATGTCAGCAGCCAAAACCTCAATTTCCCTGTGCAGCATTGTTTACTGTTGAATAAGCAAAGAAAATACACACATGTAGGTATATTGTGCAGTCTTTAATTTTTGTTTGATAAAACAGTCTGAGAGAAACAGACATTGATATGCACCACTACTGTTGGGACCAGGAACTGATTTACAGTTGTGCCCATAAGTTTACATTCCCTGGCAGAATTTATGATTACTTGGCCATTTTTTAGAGAATATGAACGATAATACAAAACCTTTTCTTTCACTCATGCTTAGTGGTGTGGTGAAACCATTTATCAACAAACAACTGTGTTTACTCTTTTCAAATCATAATGACAACAGACACTACCAAAATGACCCCGATCAAAAGTTTACATACTGTGGTGATTTTGACCTTATAACATGCACAAGTTGACCCAAATTGGTTTGAATGGCTACTAAAAATAACCATCCTCACCTGTGATCCAAACAAAAAATAAAAAAAATCATAAATTCCACCAGAGCATGTAAACTTATGAGCATATCTGTATAAACAGTGCATAGCAGTATGACACTGAAAAAGAAACTGTTTTTTTCTTGTCATGAAAGCCTTGAGTACAATGAAATAACAATATCATGATACAGATTAGTAAAACGTCAAGCTTTGTCTAACAAGCCAGGTATCTGTTGATAGAGCGATAGAATTCCTCCCCACATCACCAACCTTGGATTGTGTCCCTCCTACTTTTTCTCTCCATACAGACAGTTTTTCCTGCAGTAATCAAAACCTGATGACACCTGATTGGTCAATAAATCTATGTTTGCATCTGATTAAAGTATGTCTACTTTTTTCTACTGCTGAGTTCCTTTCCTTCTCACACAAACATTAAATCATGACTGTTAGTGGCTGTAACTGTATTTAAATAAAGCCTGAATTGACCTCTTATCTGGTTTCAGGAGGAACCTTGAGCACTGCAGTGTGTTCTACATTAAAAGATAATAAAAAAAGACTAATATTGATTGTCAGTGCTGATAAAAGTGAAATATATCTTACATAAAATCAATTTGATTCCATCAAAAATCTCCAAATGGCCTTCAGCCATTAGCTGTGACGTCTTAAAGAGCTCCTTTATGTCAGTACTGTGCTTAAAGTGGACGATTGAATTGTGGCAGCACTCTGACGTCAGATTCCTCAAGTCTATAAACTCTCCTCCTCACCCTTTGATCGATACATCCTCCAGGTGCAGGATATAATGTGTAATCATAAAACACAGATTCCAGTCATCATTTTGATCATGATGAGAGGAACACAGTGCCGTTGGCAGCCGCCGTGTAATTACCCGGCTGGCACAGACCATAAGGGAAAACTACACTATGCAAATATTTCATTTTCTCACAAAGGCTCCTTGGGGATCTGTTGTGTACACTGCAGAGGTAATATCTGTCCAAGCGTGTAATTCTAGGCTACAACAAAGAGAAATCTATTTTATTAGCCTGGGTTTAAGCCTGCTTATCCAGAGCAGATCTGAGCTAAATGAAAGTTACTTCACTGAACACATGAGGGGAAGAAAAACACCAACATTTAGAGGCTGCCACCTCTTCTTCAAATGAACAACGCTTTATGTGCGAGGTCTGACAGCCTGTAACTGTCAGCTTCATTATCCCCGACTTAGTGCAAGACCACTTAAGGTCTGCTTTCCCAGATTATTTCAAATATTCAATGCCGTCAGGGCAGTGATTTGTATGCATCTCCAGCTCTACATATATTCCTGAATGGCACTGATTTCATCACACACAGATGATGCTCAGCTGAGCAGTAGCCATCAGAGGAAACACTGCAGAGACATTATTCAAAAATGTAAAGAGAGAGAAGGGAGTAGATATCAGAGCTCTCTGTTGAAGCAACAATGAAATCTGTCCAGCACCGAGGCAGCTGTTTTGATTTTTTTTTATGGTTGGCTGATTTATCTGTTATTTCTTTACAGAGGTTCTTCACTGATAACACATTTGAATAACAAAATACACACAGCTCCTTTTCCATTCACACACCTGCTGTATAAAACAATCACAGGAAACAGAAGCAGCTATAACTCTGTTATATTTCTACTTGAAAAATGAAGGAAAAGATGAACCTGATTCTGGGGATGTCATGATGCATACTAACATTATAATACTTTTCATAGTTCTTGATTTTAAAGGATGTAAGTAATCCAGTTTATGTTAAAGCTTTGGAAAAGAGATTGTGTCCTAAAATTCTTATTTGTGATGGTTTATGTCACCTTTTTACTGCCTTAAACACAAGTGGCTGTAAGGAGAATCTGTATAAAGTGGATTGCAGCGACGCCCCTTGGTCAGAGGACTTCTGCAAACTGTTGTGATGTATTTGTTTTAAAAGTGAAAGTAAAAGTAGATTGGATTTTTCTGAATCCTTTTTTTGGTTCAAGACAGCGACAGCTTTGCACTGGGTACAAGGTGAGAAGGTAATGTATTTATCAACAGTGATGTAATACTGTTGTTTGAAACACAACGGCAAACTTAGTAGGTTTGTACCTTAGTTTAGGAGTCAGCTACATTTAGCCCTACTCACAGCTCAGTGCTCTGAGACGTGTTGGTACCATGTAATGCTCTGAATCTTGGTTATGTCCTACCAATGGTCATCTACCAAGCAGAGCAAACATAGCCTGGCTCTTCATTGTCTTGATAGACTCTCAGGTTTGAACTGATCACTGCAATGAACATTATCACAAACAAATCACAAAGTTTTAGCCTGTGTTTTAGCCTTTAGCTCGTGCTCTATCACTCCCTTGTTGAGCTTTCTTCTGCTTATCTGTCCCTTTTCTGTCAGACAGTCCATCTCTAGTGTACATGATTATTACTAAATAAATCACAGAAATCGATTTGTGCAGCCCCTCATCAGCCAGTGTGGTGTTGTCATAGACACTTCAAAGTGACTTAAATCAATCCAGTTCAGCCCAGCTCGATCGGGAAGCTAGAAATTAGCATTTAGAAATGACCGTTTTTAGTGCTGATAATCTCATTTTAAACTGGGGAGTTTGAGTATATATTTATCTAGATATCAGACTTTTTCAGTTTCAATTAGAAAGTCCTCACAGTCTCTTTAAGGTATTCTAAGACAGATCAACACAGTAAGAAAGGTAAATCATCACTGTGCCCAGAAAAGCGCTAATGTTGTCAAAAACATGCTGTTGTCTCTCTTTCCCATTTGCAGATCAGGTGTGGGGGAAACAGCTCAACATGTATATCAGGGGGAAGAGAGAAGCAGAGACCATCAATACAAATCAGTTTTATATTGACAGAAAATAAATGAAAATAAAACTATTGTGCTGCCATGCCTATTTTCAGCTACCCAACAGGTGTTGAACAAGAGAAGTCAAAGGAAAGAGCGCCCTCCTTTAGAGAGGAATTGATACTCATTCCTCATCTCACCGATTGAAATAACCCTACATTTCTATTTTCTTGATGTATTGTGAAGCACTGTTGAATCCTGACTGATTGGTGACAGTCATAATTTCATTTGCTGTTTACAAACTGATTTATTCAACTATTAACAGTCTGGAAACATGGACAGGATTAAAGATTTCATCCTGAAACGTAAATCACCGTGTTTGAGTCTGAATGTGCAGAAAACTGCAGATAAAATGCTAGAAAGGCACAGCCTGTGTGGGGAAGTTTCAGCACCACAGAGTGGACAGCTCCCCCAGCACCGCGGAGTGGACAGCTCCTCAGCTCACCAGCAGAGGACCCGAGCCTCACATTGATTTCTCCATTAATCATACAGAGACTCACAGACAGAGCTGTCAGCTTTACTCATGCTTACTCCATCTCTCCTTCAGTCCAAAACTACAAATCACTGCTCAGACTATTTCCTCGAATCTGCCTCAGGTGATGCAGCACGGAGACAAACCAGCAGAAGCAGGGGCAGGAGATTAAATCAAGACAAAGGAGCCGGAGTCCTGTGAGGAGGAGAGGGGGTAATGTCTCTTACAGAACATAACAATGCTTCTGCTGAGGTAAACAGACACTAATGAAAGAATCTCTGACTCTTAAGCATCGAAACATATTCAACATAATTCAATCAATACTGTGCCATGCTTCTGCTGCTTAATGCAGACTCTCACAATTTCATTATAACGCACTCAGCTCACAGAGAAACAGAGGATCCACAAGTGGGTATCATGCAGAGATGTGGGAAAGAGGCTTTCTGCATGCATGCAATGATTTTAATGAATGCAGTTAACTTGGTATTCAGGGAGGATGAATGAAGACTTTGCTCTTTGTATGACTGCTGACTCTTTTTTGAGATACATGCAGGGAAATCTGAATTGAAAATGCAGCACTGAAATGTTTTCATGCTTTTGGGATACATGTTTCCTATATAATATCACTCAAATGCATCGGAGCAATTAGCCAGACCTGTTAAGATTTTAGCACATAAAGTACTTTAAAAAATTAAATAAGCATATTCTAAGCTTTCATTTCAGATTTATACACCTTATTTTGGTGTACTTTTGCAGGAAAAAGACTGCACCGCTGACCATGATGGCAATACATATTCGATGGTGCATTTATTAAACACCGTAGGTTAAAGCTTTCATTGGATAACGCTTTATTTTATCTTTCTTTTTTACCCCTAAACATTTTTTTGTTGTGATCTCTGGTGGTAAATACAGTGACATGAAATTGTCAGACTTGTGCGTAAAGTTTGGCATGACAGCCTCTGTGGCAGCTGACAGACACGTATCAGTGCGAGGGTAAATAGAGAGAAGTCCTGACAATGTTTATTTAAAAAATAAAAACAGCAAGAAAACAAAAACTAAAGCAGCCCTCTGGTGGAACAAGTGTCAGACTGAGATTAGAAAAATGAAGCACAGTCTGTAACTCACCATGGAGGGGTATAATCCGAAGACGGTGAGGGAGAGGACGGGGTAGAGAAGACTCAACAGGAGCCGCATGCTGACGGGCTCCGGGCAGCCTCTTCTTCTCTCCGGGGTGCAGTCCTTAAACATAGATCTCCTGTTCCTGTCTGAGTCCACCTCAGCGCTTTTCTCCCGCACACAGAGCGCTCCCACGGAGGCACAGCGACCACACGCTCACCGGCATCACAGCCTCCGCTCCCCGCGCGCACACTGCAGGCAGAGCCGAGGAGGAGAAAAGTTTTCAGAGAGGAGGAAATGTTCAAATATCTGAGGAGCAGCAGACTGCAGGGGAGGAGGCGCAACAAGGACGTGACATCACATCACATCTATCTACAGCGAGCATCTACCTGCTTAATGCTGTGACGCTGTCAGGTTATCAGGATGAAGATTACCGTCAGACTCACCTTCAGACTCTGCCGTCAAGTTTCAAACAGAAAAAGGAGAAGAGGAAGAGTCTGGCCATGTATCTTTTTACAGATTTCATGACAATGACAGCCAAAAAAATGGATCAACTCTGTCTTTCTGTGAGGTAATCTAATCTAAAACAATATGAGTTGCTCTTTAATGTGTCCATGACTTTGAGACACTCCCCTGGATGTGGCTCCTTCACAATTTTCTAACTGCCCGTTAATTTTTATGTTGTCCTGACTCAGGTCCAGGTGTTCTCTGTGGCTCTAAACGAGCTCTGCATCCTGATTTAGTTTTCTTTTTTATAAATCTTTCTTAAAAACTGACTCAAGGTCATCTGGTCACTATTCTGAAATTTCCCCCTGTGGGACTAATAAAGGTTTATCTTATCTTATCTGACGTGAAATGTTGGTTTCAAGGGGACTTTGAGGACTTTCTGAAT